>APFE031018160.1:0-18067 GCA_000404065.3 Pinus taeda
CTTTTATTTATTTTTCTTCATAACTCCTTGAGGCTCTATGGAATGAATGCACTATGTGTAATATGTAGTAGCGGATGCGCACTTAAGGTGGGGTGGTACATCCCTACACCCTAAACCCTTAACCCAAAGCCCCCAAGCCTAAACTGTAAACCCTAAACCCCAGATTCTAAGCACTAAACCCTAAGAACTTTATAACAATTTAAAAAGCATTTTTTCGATTTTATTTAAGTGTTTATCAAAAAAATTACTAAGGTGTTATAATCCAGAAATCATGAACCATCAACCCCAAACCCTAAAACCTAAACCAAAAATCTTAAAACTTAAATCCTAAGCATTTTATAAAGTGTTATAAACCCTAAACCCTAAACCCTAATCTGTAAAGCCTAACCCGGAAACACTTAACCCTAAACCCTAAAACTTAAACCCCAAACCCTAAAACATAAACCAAAATTCTAAACCATAAACCCTAAAATTTTTTAGCAATTTTAAAAATGTTTTGTAACTTTTATATAAGTGTTTACTAAAAACATTTACTAAAGTTCTATAAACCCTAAACCCTAAACTCTAAACCATAAACCCCTAACCCTAAACCTTAAACTCTAAACCCTAAACCCTAAGTATTTTATAACATTTTAAAAAGTGTTTTGTAACTTTTTTTTAAATTTTTATTAAATGAATTTACTAAAGTGTTATAATCCCTAAACCCTAAACTCTAAACCCTGAACCGTAGACTTAAAACCCTAAACCCTAAACCCTAAAACCCAAACCCTTAACCCTCAACATTTTATAGAATTTTAAAAACAGTTTTGTAACTTTTATTTAAGTGTTGATTAAAAGAATTTACTAAAGCGTTATAAACCATAAACCCTAAACCCCGAACCCTAAACCCTATAACCTAAACATTTTATAACATTTTGAAAAGTATTGTAACTTTTATTCAAGTGTTTATTAAAATCATTTAATAAAGTGTTATAAACCTTAAAACCTAAAACCTAAACCCTAAACCACAAAAACCTAAACCCTAAACCCTAAACCCCAAACCCTAAACCCTAAACCCTACATCCTGAACCCCAAATCCTAAACCCTAAACAATAAATGCTAAGCATTTTATAACATTTTAAAAAGCTTTTTGTAAACTTTATTTAAGTCTTTGCTAGAAGCTTTTACTTAAGTGTTATAAACCCTAAACCCTAAACCCCAAACCTCAAACAATAAACCTAAATCCCTTAACCCTAAGCCATAAACGCTAAGCATTTTATAACATTTTAAAAATTATTCCGTAACTTTTATTCAAGTGTTTATTAGAATAATTTAGTCAAGTGTTATAAACTCTAAAACCTAAACCATAAAACCTAAACCTAAAACCCAAAATCAAAACGCAAAACCCTAAACCCTAAGCATTTTGGAACTTTTATTTAAGTCTTTATTAAAGAATTTACTAAGGTCTTATAAACCCGAAATCCTAAAGCCTAAAGCGTAAACCTTATAACCTAAGAATTTCATAACATTTTAAAAACCATTTTCTAACTTTTATTTATGTGTTTATTAAAAGAAATTACTAAAGTGTTATAAACCCTAAAACCTAAATGTAAAACACAAAATCAAAACCCAAAACCCTAAACCCTGAACATTTTGGAACTTTTATTTAAGTCTTTATTAAAAGAACTTACTAAGGTCTTATAAACCCTAAATCCCAAAGGCCAAACTATAAACACTAATCCATAATCATTTTATGTCATTTTAAAAGGAATATTATAACTTTTATTTAAGCCTTGATTAAAACCATTTACTAGAGTCTTATAAACCATTAACCCTAAACACTAAACCACACTAAACCATAAACCCTAAATGCTAAACCATAAACCCTAATCATTTTATAACATTTTAAAAATCATTTTGTAAATTTTATTACAGTGTTTGTTAAAATAATTTACTAAAGTGTTATAAACCCTAAACAATAAACCGTAAACTCTAAACCCCAAACCTGAAACCATAAACCTTAAACCTTAAATCCTAAACTCTAAGCATTTTATAAAATTTTAAAAAGTGTTTTGTAAACATTATTTAAGTGTTTATTAAAATCATTTACTGAGCCCTTATAAAGCCTAAACCTTAAACCCCAAACCCCAAACCCTAAAACCTAAGCATTTTATAAACATTCAAAAAGCGTTTTTTGACCTTTATTTAGTTGTTTATTAAAATAATTTACTAAATCCTTATAAATCCTAAATCCTAAAACATTATGTCTAAACCCTAAACCCCAAACCCTAAATACTAATCTATTTATAAAATTTTAAAAAGTGTTTCTTAACTTTCATTTAAGCGTTTATTAAAAGAATTTTCCAATGTGTTATAAACCTAAACCCTAAACCCTTAAACCTAAACCCAAAACCCAAAACCCAAAACCCTAAGCATTTTATAACATTTTGAAAAGTGTTTTGTAACTTTTATTTAGCTTTTTATTAAAATAATTTATTAAATTCTTATAAGCCCTAAAACCTAAGCCCTGAACCGTAATCCCCAAACCCTAAACCCTATACCCCAAACCTTAATCATTTTATAACATTTTACTTAAGTGTTCTAAAACCTAAACGCTAAGCCGCAAACACTACAACTGAAACCATAACACCTAAACCCTACGTATTTTATAACATTTTAAAAAGTGTTTTCTAGATTTTATTTAGGTGTTTATTAAAATCATCTACTAAAGTGTTATAAACCCTAAAACCTAGACCCTAAGCATTTTACAACATTTTAAAAGTGTTTTTCAACTTTTATTTAAGTGTTTATTAAAATCATCTACTAAAGTGTTATAAACCTTAAACCGTAAACCTGAAACACTAAAACCTAAACCCTAATAATTTTATAAAATTTTAAAAAGCATTTTAAACTTTTATTTAAGTATTTATTAAAATAATTTACTAAACTATTATAAATCCTAAGCCCTAAACCCTAAATCCTAAACCCTATACGCTAATTTTATTTTAATATTTCAAAAAGTGTTTTGTAACTTTAGTGTTATAAATCCTAAATCATAAACCCTAAAACCTAAACCCTAAACCTGAAACCCTAAATCCCAAACCGTAAACCCCAAATGATAAACGCTAAACAGTAAGAATTTTATAACGTTTTAGAAAGAGTTCTAGAACTTTTATTTAAGTGTTTATTAAAAGAATTTACTAAAGTGTTATAAAGCCTAAACCCTAAATCCCATACCCCAAACCATATATCCTAATGCTTAAAGCCTAAAGGGTAAACGCTAAAATCATTTACTAAGGTCTTATAAACCCTAAACCCTAAAGCATAAATCTTGAAAGCATTTTATAAGGTCTTATAAACTCTAGACCCTAATCTCCAAAACCTAAACCATAAACCCTAGGTCGTAAACCTCAAACCCTAAAACCTAAGGATTTTATAACATTTGAAAAAGTGTTTTGTAACTTTTATTTAAGTGTTTACTAAAACCATTTACTAAAGTTCTATGAACCCTAAACCCCTAATCCATAAACCCTCAACCTTAAACCCAAACCCTAAACCCTAAAAAATCATAAACCATAAACCCTAAAAAACTCTAAACCCTAAAAACCAGAAAAAACCCTAAACCCTAAAATTGTTTTTTAAATTTTTTATAAGTGTTTATTAAAAGAATTTATTAAATCATTATAAACCATAAACCCTAAACCATAATACCCACACCCCCAACCTAAACCCTAAACCCTAAACCATAAGCACTTTATAATATTTTAAACCCCAAACCCTAAACCCTAAGTATTTTATAACATTTTAACAAGCCTTTGTAACTTTTCTTTTAAGTTTTTATTTAAAGAATTTAAATTTTTTTTATAAACCCTAAACCCTAAGAATTTTATTACAATTTAGTAAGCATTTTGTAACATTTTAAAACACTAAACCCTAAACACTAAGAATTTTATAACATAATAAAATACATTTTTGTAACTTTTTAAAGTGTTTATTAAAAGCATTTAATAAAGTTTTATAACCCTAAACCCTAAGCATGTTATAACATTTTAACAAGAGTTTTGTAACTTTTATGTAAGTGTTTATTAAAATAATTTACTAAAGTGTTAGAAACCCTAAACCCTAAAAGCTAATAATTTTGTGATCTATTAAAAATAATTTTGTAACTTTTGTTTAAGTGTTTATTAAAAGAATTTACTAAGGTGTTAGAAAACCTAAACCCCAAACCTTAAACCCTAAACCCTAAACTCTAAACCTAAAACATTAAACCCTAAAACCTAAACAATAAACCCTAAATGCTAAAACTTAATAGCATTTAAAAAAACATACTATAACTTCTATTTAAATGTTTATTAAATTCATTTACTAAAGTGTTATAAACCCTAAACTCTAAACATTAAACCCCAAACCATAAACCCTAAACTCTAAACCCTAAGAATTTTATAACATCTTAAAAAAATTTCTAACTTTTATTTAAGTGTTGATTAAGAGGATTTACTAAATTCCTATGAACCCTAGACTCTTAACCCTAAACCCCAAGAAATTTATAACATTTTAAAAAGTGTTTTTTAACTTTTATTAAAGTGTTTATTATAACAATTTACTAAAGTCTTATAAAACCTAAACCCTAATCATTTTAAAGCATTCTAAAAAGATTTTTGTAACTTTTACTTAAGTCTTTATCAAGTTAACTTACTAAGGTGTTATAAACCCTAAACCATAAAAATTGAAAACTAAACTATAAACCATAAATCGAAAAACCTAAACCCTAAACATGAAACCCTAAGCCTTTTATAACATTTCAAAAAGTGTTTTGTAACTTTTATTTAAGTGTTTACACCCTAAATGCCAAACCCGATACCCAAAACACTTAATACTAATCATTTAATAGCATTTTAAAAAGCGTTTTGTAACTTTCATTTAAAGTTTTATTAAAAGAATTTTCTAAATTGTTATAAACCCTAAACACTAGAACCTAAAACCTAAACCCAAAACCCTAAACCCTCACTGTATTATAACATTTTGAAAAGCGTTTTGTAACTTTTTATTAAAATAATTTACTAAATTGTTATAAACCCTAAAAACTAAGCCCTCAACCATAAAACCCCAAACCCTAAACCTTAATCATTTTATAACATTGTAAAAATCATTTTGTAACTTTTATTTAGGTGTTTATAAAAAGCATTTATGTGTTATAAACCTTAAACTATAAACCCGAAAACCTAAACCCTAAACCCCCAAACCCTAAAACCTAAAACCTAATCATTCTGTAACATTTTAAAAAGCATTTTAAACTTTTATTTAAGTTTTTATTAAAAGAATTTACTAAACCCTAAACCATAAAACCTAAACCCTAAATGCTAAATGCTAATTTTTTTCTAATATTTTTAAAAGAGTTTTGTAACTTGAGTGTTATAAATCCTAAACCATAAACCCTGAACCATAAACCATAAACCATAAACTGTAAAACCTAAACCCTAAACCTGAAACTCTAAATCCTAAACCGTAAACCCCAAACGGTAAACACTAAACACTAAGAATTTTATAACATTTTAGAAAGCGCTCAGTAACTTTTTTTAAGTGTTTATTAAAATAATTTACTAGTGTTATAAAACCTAAACCCTAAACCCCAAACCCCAAACCATATATCCTAATGCTTAAAGCCTAAAGGATAAACCCTAAAATCATTTACTAAGGTCTTATAAACCCTAAATCCTAAACCCTAAAGCTTGAAAGCATTTACTAAGGTCTTATAAACTCTAAACTCTAAACTCTAAAACCTAAACCCTAAACCCTAAGCCCTAAACCCAAAACCTAAAACCTAAGGATTTTATAACATTTTAAAAAGTGTTTTGTAACTTTTATTTAAGTGTTTACTAAAATGATTTACTAAATTGCTATAAACCCTAAAACCCTAATCCCTAAACCCTTAATCTTAAACCCCAAAGCCTAAACCCTAAAAAACCCTAAACCCTAAAAACCCTAAAAAAACCGTAAAACGCAAAAAACCCTAAACCCTAAACCCTAAAAAACCCTAAAAACCCCAAAAATCCCTAAACCCTAAAAACCTAAACCCTAATACCCACACCCCCAACCAAAACCCTAAACTCTAAACCATAAGCACTTTATAACATTTTAGACCCCAAACCCTAAGGCCTAAGTATTTTATAACATTTTAACAAGTCTTTGTAACTTTTTTTTCAACTGTTTATTTGAAGAATTTACTAAATTGTTACAAACCCTAAACCCTAAGAATTTTATTAAAATTTAGCAAGCATTTATAACATTTTAAAACCCTAAACCCTAAACATTTTATAACAATTTAATAAGCATTTTGTAACTTTTTTTAGTGTTTATTCAAAGCATTTACTAAAGTGTTATAAACCCTAAACTGTAAAAACTACACCTTAAGAATTTTATAAAATTTTAATAAGAGTTTTGTAACTTTTTTTAAAAGTTTATTAAAACAACTTAATAAAGTGTCTCGAGCCCTAAGGGTTAGCTCAGTTGGTCAAAATCAGTGCCTCGCAATCAGGAGGTCACAGGGTCCATTCTCCCCAAAGCCCTTGGGGTCAGTTCTTGCAGTAGGCCGAGGGGCATCAACCCAGATTTTTCTATGGACATAGCACCACCCATTGACCAGCGTGTCCGTGAACCACTCTCAAAAAAAGAAAAAAACATACTAAAGTGTCCCTCAAACCTAAACCCTAAGAATTTTATAACTTTTTAGTAAGTGTTTTGTAACTTCTTTCTAAGTGTTTATTAAAAGGATTTACTAAAGTTTTACAAACACTAAACCTTGAACTCTAAACCCTAAGAATTTTATAACATTTTAAACCCTAAACCCTGAACATTTTATAACATTTTAAAAAGTGTTTCGTAACCTTGTTTTAAGTGTTTATTAAAAGAATTTATTCAAGTGTTATAAGACATAAACCCTAGACACTAAACCTTAAAACCTAAACACTACGAATTTTATAACATTTTAAAAAGCGTTTTGTAACTTTTTTTAAGTGTTTATAAAAGCAATTTACTAAAGTCTTGTGAACCCTAAACCTTAAACCTTAAGCATTTTATAACATTTTAAACCCTAAACCTAAACACTAAGCATTCAATGACATTTTAACAATCTTTTTGTAACTTTTTTTCAAGTGTTCATTAAAAGAATTTACTAAAATGTTATTATCCCAAAATCCTAAACCGTAAGCATTTTTTAACATTTTAAACCCAAAACCCTAAATCCTAAGCATTTTATAACATTTTAAAAACTCTTTTGTAACTTTTATTTAAGTGTTTACTAAAAACATTTACTAAAGTGTTATAAACCCTAGAACCTAAACCCTATACCCTAATCCTAAAACCCAAAATAAAAACCCAAAACCCAAAACCCTAAGCATTTTATAACAGTTTAAAAAGTATTTTGGAACTTTTATTTTAGCCTTTATGAAAAGAATTTACTAAGGTCTTATAAACACTAAACCCTAAATCCCGAAGCCCAAACCATAAACACTAAACCCTTAGAATTTTATATCATTTTAAAAATAATTTTTGTAACTTCTATTGAAGCCTTGATTAAAACCATTTGCTAAAGCCTTATAAACCATAAACCTTAAATGGTAAACCACTCTAAACCCTAAACACTAAACCATAAACCCAAATTCTTTATAACATTCTAAAAATCATTCTGTAACTTTTATTATAGTGTTTATTAAAATAATTTACTAACGCATTATAACGCTAAACACTAAATCCTAAACTCCAAACCCCAAACTCAAAAACCTAAACCCTAAACCTTAAATCCTAAACTCTAAGCCTTTTAGAACATTTTAAAAAATCTTTTGTAACTTTTATTTAAGTGTTTATTAAAATAATTTATAGAACACTTATAAACCCTAATCCCCAAACACTAAACACTACGCATTTTATAACATTTAAAAAAGAGTTTTTTAAACTTTATTTAACTGTTTATTAAGGGAATTTACTAAATACTTATAAACCCTAAATCCTAAAACATGAACCCTAAATCCTAAACCCCAAACCTTAAACCCCAAACCGTAAATATTAATCATTTTATAACATTTAAAAAAGCGTTTTGTATCTTCCATTTAAGTGTTTACCATAGGAATTTTCTAAAGTGTTATAAACCCTAAACCCTAGACCCTAAAACCCAAACCCAAAACCCAAAAACCGAAACCCTAAAACCTAACCCAAAACCATAAACCCTAAACCCTAAGTAGTTTATAACATTTTGAAAAGTGTTTTTAAACTTTTATTTAAATTTTATCAAAATAATTTACTAAATTGTTATAAACCCTAAAACCTAAGCCCTCAACCATAAACCATAAACCCAAAACCCTAAAGCCTAAACTCCCAAACCCTAAAACCTAAACCCTCATAATTTTATAACATTTTAAAAAGAAGTTTAAACTTTTATTTGAGTGTTTATTAAAAGAATTTACTAAAGTGTTATAAATTTTAAACCCTAAACCGTAAACGATGTTTGTTCTTAAATATTTTAAAAAGAGTTTTGTAACTTTAGCATTATAAACCATAAACCATAAACCCTAAACCAAAAACCCAAAACCCTAAATCCCAAATCGTAAACCCCAAAGAGTAAATCCTAAGTGTTTATTAAACGGTAATTTTTCTAAGTGTTTATTAAAATGATTTACTAAATTTTTATAAACCCTAAACTCTAAACCCTAAGAATTTGATAACACCTAAACCCTAAACGCTATACCCTAAACACTAAGCATTTTAAAACATTTTAAAAAGTGCTTCGTAACATTTTTCTAAGTGTTTATAAAAAGAATTCACTAAAGTCTTATGAGCCCCAAACCCTAAAACTTAAGTACTTTATAACATTTTAAACCCTACACCTAAACCCTAAGCATTTAATTGCATTTTAACAAGCTTTTTGTAATTTTTTTTGAAGTGTTTATTAAAAGCATTTACTAAAATGTTATAAACCATAAATCCTAAACCATAAGCATTTTATAACATTTTAAACCCAAAACCCTAAACCCTAAAGCCTAAACTCTAAACCCTAAGTATTTTATAACACTTGAACAAGCGTTTTCTTACTTTTTTTAAAGTGTTTATTAAAAGAATTTACTAAAGAGTTATAAACCCTAAACCCTAAACCATGAGCATTTTATAGAATTCTAAATCCTAAAGCCTAAATCTTAAGCATTTTATAACATTTTAACAATAATTTTGTAACTTTTTGTTATGTTGGTATTGAAAGAATTTATCAAAGTGTTATAAATCCCAAACCCTAAATGACAAACCCTATCCCTAAACACTAAGAATTTTATAACATTTTAAAATACATTTTTGTAACTTTTTAAAGTGTTTATTAAAAGCATTTAATAAAGTGTTATAACCCTAAACCCTAAACCTTAATAATCTTATAACATTTTAACAAGTGTTTTGTAGCATTTATTTAAGTTTCTATTAAAATAATTTACTAAAGTGTTATAATCCCTAAACACTAAACCCTAAACCCCAAACCCTAAACCCTAAGCATTTTATGATATATTAAAAATAATTTTGTGCCTCTTATTTAAGTGTTTATTAAAATAATTTACTAAGCTGCTATAAAACCTAAACCCTAAACACCAAACACTCAACCCTAAACCCTAATCATTTATTAACATTTTAAATAGTGTTTTGTAACATTTTTTAAGTGTTTATTAAAAGAACTTAGTAAAGTTTTATAAACCCTAAACCCTAAACCACAAATCTTAAACCCTAAACGCTTATCACCAAACCCTAAAACTTATCAACTAAACCCTAAACCCTAAGCATTTTATAACATTTTTAAAAGAATTTTGTAACTTTTATTTAAGTGGTTATTAAAATAATTTACTAAATTGTTATAAACATTAAAAAATACACCTGAAAACCTAAACCCCAAAACCTAAACCCTAAACCCTAAACCCCAAGCCCTAAACCCTAAACCATAAGCCTTAAGAATTTTATAACACTTTGAAAAGAATTTTGTAACTTTTATTTAAGTGTTTATTAAAAGAATTTACTAAGGTGTTATAAAACCTAAACCCTAAACCCTAAACCCCAAACCCCAAACCCAAGCGTTTTGTAATTTTTTTTAAGTGTTTATTAAAAGCATTTAATAAAGTGTTATAACCCTAGACCCTAAACCCTAAGCATTTTATAGCCCTAAATCATAAACCCTAAAGCCTAAGAATTTTATATCATTTTAACAAGCGTTTTGTAACTATTTTTATGTTCTTATTAAAATAGTTTATCAAAGTGTTATAAATCCCAAACCCTATCCCTAAACACTAAGAATTTTATAACATTTTAAAATACATTTTTGTAACTTTTTTAATTGTTTATTAAAAGAATTTAGTAAAGTGTTATAACCCTAAAACCTAAACACTAAGCATTTAATAACATTTTAACAAGAGTTTTGTAAATTTTATTAAGTGTTTATTAAAATAATTTACTAAAGTGTTATAAACCCTAAACCCAAAACTCTAAACACTAAACCCTAAACCCCAAACCCCAAACCCTAAACCCTAAACCCCAAACCCTAAACCCCAAAACATAAACCCTAATCATTTATTAACATTTTAAATAGTGTTTTGTAACCTTTTTCAAGTTTTTATTAAAACCTCTTAATAAAGTTTTATAAACCCTAAACCCTATAAAATAAACCATAACCCTAAGCATTTTATAACATTTTAAAAATATTTTTCTAACATTTATTTAAGTGTTTATTAAAAGGATTTACTAAATTGTTATAAGCCTTAAACCATACACCCTAAAACCTATGCCCCAAAACCTAAACCCTAATACCCTAAACCCCAAGCCCTAGACCCTAAACCATAAACCTTAAGAATTTTATAACACTTTGAAAAGAATTTTGTAACTTTTATTTAAGTGTTTATAAAAATAATTTACTAAAATGTTATAAACCCTAAACCCTAAACACTAAACACTAAACCCTAAACCCCAAACCCCAAACCCTAAACCCTAAAACCCAAGCATTTTATGATCTATTAAAAATAATTTCGTAACTTTTATTTAAGTGTTTATTAAAAGAATATGCTACGGTGTTATAAAATCTAAACCCTAAACCCCAAACCTAAGCGTTTTGTAAATTTTTTAAAGTGTTTATTAAAAGCATTTAATAGAGTGTTATAACCATAAACCCTAAACTCTAAGAATTTTATAACCCTAAATTGTAAACCCTAAAGCCTAAGAATTTTAAAACATTTTAACAAGCATATTGTAACTGCTTTTATGTTCTTATTAAAATAATTATCAAAGTGTTATAAATCGCAAACCTTAACCCTAAACACTAGGAATTTTATAACATTTTGAAATACATTTTTGTAACTTTTTTAATTGTTTATTAAAATCATTTAATAAAGTGTTATAACCCTAAAACCTAAACACTAAGCATTTTATAACACTTTAACAAGAGTTTTGTAAATTTTATTTAAGTTCTTATTAAAATCATTTACTAAAGTGTTATAAACCCTAAACCCAAAACCCTAAACACTGAACCGTAAACCCCAAACCCCAAACCATAAACCCTATACCCTAAATGCCAAACCCTAAACTCTAAACCCTTACCCTAAACAATAAACCCTAAACCTTATAAAATAAACCATAACCCTAAGCATTTAATAACATTTTTAAAAGCATTTTGTAACATTTATTTAAGTGTTTATTATAAGTATTTACTAAATTGTTATAAGCCTTAAACCATAAACCCAAAAACCTAAACCCAAAAACCTAAACCCTAAGCCCTAAACCCCAAGCCCTAAACCCTAAACCCTAAACCTTAAGAATTTTATAACACTTTGAGAAGAATTTTGTAACTTTTATTTAAGTGTTTATTAAAATAATTTACTAAAGTGTTATAAACCCTAAACCATAAACACAAAAACCTAAACCCTAAATACAAAAACATAAAGCCTAAACCCCAAAACGTAAATCTAAATCCTAAACCCAAAACCCCAAACCCTAAACCGTAAACCATAAACCCTAGTCCCCAACCATTTTATTAAGTGTTTATTAAAAGCATTTACTAAAATGTTGTAGACCCTAAACACTAATCCCTAAAAATAAACCCAAATAGCAAAACCCAAACCCTAAACCCTAAACCCTAAATCTTAAATCCCAAACCATAAACCGTAAACCCTAAAACTTAATCCCAAATTGTAAACCGTAAAACGTGATCATTTTATAACATTTTAAAAAGTATTTTGAAAATTTTATTTAAGTTTTTATTAAAAACATTTACTAAAGTCTTATAAACCCTAAAACCTAACCTATAAACCCCAAACCCTAAACCCTAAACACTAAACCTTAAACCCTAAACCCCAAATCGTGAACATTAAATCCTAAACCTAAGCATTTTATAACATTTTAAAAAGTAATTTGTAATTTTTGTTTAAGTGTTTCTTAAAAGAATTTACTAAAGTGTTATAAACCCTCAACCCTAAACTATAAACCACAAACCCTAAACCCTAAACCCTAAACTCTGAATGTGAAACCCTACACCCTAAACCATAAAACATAAACACTAAACCCTAATAATTTTATAACATTTTATAAAACACATTGTAACTTCTATTTAAGCATTTATTAAAATCATTTACTAAAGTGTTATAAACCCTAAACCCTAAACTCCAAAACCCAAACCATAAACCCTAAACTATAAACCCTAAGCATTTTATGACATATTAAAAAAATTTCTAACTTTTATTTAACTGTTGTTTAAGAGGATTTACTAAAGCCTTATGAAACCTAGACTCTTAACCCTAAACCCTAAGAAATTTATAACATTTTAAAAAGTGTTCTTTAACTTTTATTTAAGTGTTTATTATAAGAATTTACTAAAGTCTTATAAACCCTAAAACTTAATCATTTTATAGCATTCTAAAAAGAGTTTTGTAACTTTTACTTAATTTTTTATCAAATTAATTTACTAAGGTGTTATAAACCCGAAACCATACAAAATAGACCCTAAAACGAAAAAACTAAACCCTAAACAGTAAACCCTAAGCCTTTTATAACATTTCAAAAAGCGTTACAAACCCTAAACTCTAAACACCAAATCCCAAACCATAAACCATAAACTCTAAACCCTAAGCATTTTATAACATCTTAAAAAAATTTCTAACTTTTATTGAAGTGTTTATTAAGAGGATTTACTAAAGCCTTATGAACCCTACACTCTTAACCCTAAACCCTAAGAAATTTATAACATTTTAAAAAGTGTTTTTTAACTTTTATTGAAGTGTTTATTATAAGAATTTACTAAATCCTTATAAACCCTAGACCATAAGCATTTTATAGCATTCTAAAAGGAGTTTCATAACTTTTACTTAAGTTTTTATCAAATTAATTTACTAAGTTGTTATAAACCCTAAACCATAAAAACTAAACCCTAAACTTTAAACCCTAAACTGAAAAACCTAAACATTAAACGCTAAACCCTAATCCTTTTATAACATTTCAAAAGGCGTTTGATAACCTTTATTTAAGTGTTTATTAAAACAATTTACTAAAGTGTTATAAGCCCTAAACCCTAAACCCTAAACCCTAAACCTGAGACCCTAAACACTATACCTTATACCTTAAAACCTAAACCCTAAGAATTTCATAACATTTTAAAAAGTGTTTTTTAACTTTTTTTACGTGTTTATTAAAATAATTTACTAAAGTGTTATAAACTTTAAACCCTAATCCCTAAAACCTAAACCCTAATTAATTTATAACATTTTAAAGAGTGTTTTGTAACTTTTATTTAAGTGTATATTATGAACATTTACTAAAATGTTATAATCCCTAAACCCTAAACACCAAAGCCTAAGAATTTTATAACATTTTAAAAACTATTTGTAACTTTTTATTTAAGTTCTTATTAAACAAATTTACTAAAATGTTATAAACCCTAAATCCTAAACCCTAAACCACAAACCCTAAACCCTAAACCATAAACTCTAAGAATTTTATTAGTCTCCATAATACGGGAACACCACACCTGGGTATGCGAGTGTAGGAGGGAGAAAGTTGTGGTACATGAGATACCCTGACCTTTGTTTTTCCACCCTTCTTCATAAACCTTTTTCCTTTTATTTATTTTTCTTCATAACTCCTTGAGGCTCTATGGAATGAATGCACTATGTGTAATATGTAGCAGCGGATGACCACTTAAGGTGGGGTGGTACATCCCTACACCCTAAACCCTTAACCGAAAACCCCAAAGCCTAAACTATAAACCCTAAACCCCAAATTCTAAGCACTAAACCCCAAGAACTTTATAAAAATTTAAAAATCATTTTGTAAATTTTATTTAAGTGTTTATTAAAACAATTACTAAGGTGTTATAAACTAGAAATCATGAACCGTAAACCCCAAACCCTAAAACCTAAACCAAAAATCTTAAAACTTAAATCCTAAGAATTTTATAAAGTGTTATAAGCCCTAAACCCTAAACCCTAATCTGTAAAGCCTAACCCGCAAACACTTAACCCTAAACCCTAAAACCTAAACCCCAAACCCTAAAACCTAAACCGAAATTCTAAACCATAAACCCTAAGAATTTTTAGCAAATTTAAAAACGTTTTGTAACTTTTATATAAGTGTTTACTAAAAACATTTACTAAAGTTCTATGAACCCTAAACCCTAAACTCTAAACCATAAACCCCTAACCCTAAACCGTAAACTCTAAACCCTAAACCCTAAGTATTTTATAACATTTTAAAAAGTTTTTTGTAACTTTTATTTAAATGTTTATTAAACGAATTTACTAAAGTGTTATAATTCCTAAACCCTAAACTCTAAACCTTAAACTGTAGACTTAAAACCCTAAACCCTAAACCCTAAAACCCAAACCCTTAACCCTCAACATTTTATAGAATTTTAAAAATAGTTTTGTAACTATTATTTAAGTGTTGATTAAAAGAATTTACTAAAGCATTATTAACCATAAACCCTAAATCCTGAACCCTAAACCTTATAGCCTAAACATTTGATAACATTTTGAAAAGTATTGTAACTTTTATTCAAGTGTTTATTAAAAGCATTTACTAAAGTGTTATAAACCTTAAAACCTAAAACCTAAACACTAAACCACAAAAACCTAAACCCTAAACCCTAATAATTTTATAAACCTTAAACACTCTACCCTAAACCCTAAACCCTAAACCCCAAACCCTAATCCCTAAACCCTACACCTTGAACCCCAAACCCTAAACCATAAACAGTAAACGCTAAGCATTTTATAACATTTTAAAAAACGTTTTGTAAATTTTTTTAAGTGTTTGCTAGAAGCTTTTACTAAAGTGTTATAAACCCTAAACCCTAAGCCCCAAACCTCAAACAATAAACCTCAAACCCTTAACTCTAAGCCATAAACAATAAGCATTTTATAACATTTTAAAAATTATTCCGTCAATTTTATTTAAGTGTTTATTAGAAGAATTTACTCAAGTGTTATAAACCCTAAAACCTAAACCTAAAAGCCAAAATCAAAACCCAAAACCCTAAACCCTAAAGCCTAAAGTGTAAACCCTATCACCTAAGCATTTCATAACATTTTGAAAACCATTTTCTAACTTTTATTTATGTGTTTATTAAAAGCATTTACTAAAGTGTTATAAACCCTAAAACCTAAACGTAAAACACAAAATCAAAACCCAAAACCCTAAACCCTAAGCATTTTGGAACTTTTATTTAAGTCTTTATTAAAAGAGCTTACTAAGGTCTTATAAACCCTAAACCCTAAATCCCAAAGGCCAAGCTGTAAACACTAAACCATAAGCATTTTATGTCATTTTAAAAGGAATATTGTAACTTTTATTTAAGCCTTGATTAAAACCATTTACTAGAGTCTTATAAACCATTAACCCTAAACACTAAACCACCCTAAACCCTAAACCATAAATGTTAAACCCTAAACCCTAATCATTTTATAACATTTTAAAAATCATTTTGTAACTTTTATTATAGTGTTTGTTAAAATAATTTACTAAAGCGTTATAAAACCTAAACAATAAACCCTAAAATCTAAACCCCAAACCTGAAACCATAAACCTTAAACCTTAAATCCTAAACTCTAAGCATTTTATAACATTTTAAAAAGTGTTTTGTAACTTTTATTTAAGTGTTTATTGAAATCATTTACCGAACCCTTATAAAACATAAACCTTAAACCCTAAACCCCAACCCTAAAACCTAAGCATTTTATAACATTTCAAAAAGAGTTTTTTGACCTTTATTTAATTGTTTATTAAAAGAATTTACTAAATCCTTATAAACCCTAAATCCTAAAACATGAAATCTAAACCCTAAACCCCAAACCCTAAATTCTAATCGATTTATAACATTTTAAAAAGTGTTTCTTAACTTTCATTTAAGTGTTTATTAAAAAATTTTCCAATGTGTTATAAACCTAAACCCTAAACCCTTAAACCTAAACCCAAAACCCTAAGTATTTTATAACATTTTGAAAAGTGTTTTCTAACTTTTATTTAGCTTTTTATTAAAATAATTTATTAAATTCTTATAAGCCCTAAAACCTAAGCCCTGAACCGTAATCCCCAAACCCTAAACCCTATACCCCAAACCTTAATCATTTTATAACATTTTACTTAAGTGTTCTAAATCCTAAACCCTAAGCCCCAAACACTACAACTGAAACCCTAACACCTAAACCCTACGTATTTTATAACATTTTAAAAAGTGTTTTCTAAATTTTATTTAGGTGTTTATTAAAATCATCTACTAAAGTGTTATAAACCCTAAAACCTAGACCCTAGGCATTTTACAACATTTTAAAAAGTGTTTTTCAACTTTTATTTAAGTGTTTATTAAAAGCATTTACTAAAACGTTATAAACCTTAAACCATAAACTGAAACACTAAAACCTAAACCCTAATCATTTTGTAAAATTTTTGGAAGCATTTTAAACTTTTATTTAAGTATTTATTAAAATAATTTACTAAACTGTTATAAATCCTAAGCCCTAAACCCTAAATCCTAAACCCTATACACTAATTTTATTTAAATATTTAAAAAAGTGAATTGTAACGTTAGTGTTATAAATTCTAAATCATAAACCCTAAAACCTAAACCCTAAACCTGAAACCCTAAATCACAAACCATAAACCCCAAACGATAAACCCTAAACACTAAGAATTTTATAACGTTTCAGAAAGCGTTCTATAACTTTTATTTAAGTGTTTATTAAAAGAATTTACTAAAGTTTTATAAAGCCTAAACCCTAAATCCCATACCCCAAACCATATATCCTAATTCTTAAAGCCTAAAGGATAAACACTAAAATCATTTACTAAGGTCTTATAAACCCTAAACTCTAAAGCCTAAATCTTGAAAGCATTTGATAAGGTCTTATAAACTCTAGACCGTAATCTCCAAAACCTAAACCATAAACCCTACGCTGTAAACCTGAAAACCTAAAACCTAAGGATTTTATAACATTTGAAAAAGTGTTTTGTAACTTTTATTTAAGTGTTTACTAAAACCATTTACTAAAGTGTTATAAACCCTAAACCCCTAATCCCTAAACCCTTAACCTTAAACCCAAATCCTAGCCCTAAAAAGACCTAAACCCTAAAAACCCTAAAAACCCTAAAAAACATTAACCATAAAAGACCCTAAACCCTAAAAAATCATAAACCATAAACCCTAAAAAACTCTAAACCCTAAAAACCGGAAAAAACCCTAAACCCTAAACTGTTTTTTTTTTATTTTTTATAAGTGTTTATTAAAAGAATATATTACAACATTATAAACCATAAACCCTAAAACCTAATACCCACACCCCCAACCTAAACCTTAAACCCTAAACCATAAGCACTTTATAATATTTTAAACCCCAAACCCTAAACCCTAAGTATTTTATAACATTTTAACAAGCCTTTGTAACTTTTCTTTTAAGTGTTTATTTAAAGAATTTACAAAATTTTTATAAACCCTAAACCCTAAGAATTTTATTACAATTTAGCAAGCATTTTGTAACATTTTAAAACACTAAACCCTAAACACTAAGAATTTTATAACATTTTAAAATACATTTTT
>APFE031018165.1:0-16198 GCA_000404065.3 Pinus taeda
CTACATATCGTGACTGTCGGATTGTAAGTTACAAAATGTACAACGGTAAAGAAACACACTTTACCTAACTCTATACCTAACTCTATACTAGACCAAGTTGAACTTAACTATTTCCTATGTGTCGGAATATCCTAACAATAGCTTACTAACCCATTTGCAAAACCTTAGTAAGCTCATAAGGCATAATACTTGCTAATATTTTATAAGTAGGGTAGCAAGCTAAGTGGGCTTGATTGTGGGGAAAACTCCGCCATTAAGTGTGCTTGAGCCAGAGGAGTCTTAAGATGAATGACTTCTTGGGAAGTTTCTCCTACCAAGTGCAAGCTTCAGAGATTATGATTGATACTACATGATTCATTTAAGTAGTATCAATCCCACTTCTTCACCCCCTATAAGCATCACCCGATGTATTGAGTGCTAAGTGGACTGTCAGAAAATCATGAGAAATTGGTCAATTGAGACTAATACTCATGGATATGGTCATAAATTAGTGAGTTACTTTAAGAAATTAACCCAAAAATAATATATAAGTTATGACCTTTAATAAGTAAATAATTAATTAATCACTTAAATATAAGTATCAATTTAATATCAATTGTAAATTATAAATCTCTCTCTCTCTCTCTCTCTCTCTATTATATATATTATATATATATAGATAATGTTTCTTTAATAACCATTATTAGTCCACTTTGAAGGTCACGATCTCTCTCTCTCTAATGTTTCTTTAATAAACATTATTAGTCCACTTTGAAGGTTGCGATCTCTCTCTCTCTCTCTCTCTCTCTCTCTCTCTATAATGTTTCTCTAATAAACATTATTAGTCCACTTTGAAGGTTGTGATCTCTCTCTCTGTCTCTCTGTTTCTTTAATAAACATTATTAGTCCACTTTGAAGGTCATGATCTCTCTGTCTCTCTCTCTCTCTCCACAATGTTTCTTTAATAAACATTATTAGTCCACTTTGAAGGTCGCGATCTCTCTCTCTCTCTCTCTCCCCCTCTCCCTCTCTCTCCATAATGTTTCTTTAATAAACATTATTAGTCCACTTTGAAGGTCACTATCTCTCTCTCTCTCTCTCTCTCTCTAATGTTTCTTTAATAAACATTATTAGTCCACTTTGAAGGCCGCGATATAGCAATCACTTCATCATTGATTGATTGATTGATTTATTTTTTTATCACAAGGAAAAAATCGTAATTTCATTAAAAAGAGGAAATTACATTTTGTAGATGCTGGTGCATATGAAATGCATGATCATATCATGTATAAACAGTATTGTTGCCTTTGATCCATGTAGGGGGCAACAATAATAAACACAAAACTATGAGCCATATGATATACATACTGTTATCATGTTCAGTGACATTATTTACAAACAAAAAAGGCATGTGCTTGATCGAAACATAACTAGAATAATATCATGAATTATACATGTAGTTCCATAAAAGGCCAATGATAATATTGGTATAAAGCTTCCCCATTCTGCTCTTTAATCAACCAGATGCCTGACTCCTCGATCGTAGCCTCTTTGGATAGGTTGTCGGCAACTCCGTTCTGCTCCCTGTAAATATGTGAGCAAGTAAATGTGTCAAAAGATGAGATCAATCTCAATGTCTCTTCCAAGATGTGCATTAATGCACATGAAGAACATCTAGTTTTCTTATTTAGCCAATCACAAATAATTTTAGAGTCCCCAAATAGTTGTAGATCCGTGTAGTTTTTCTCCAAGGCGAAATGTATGAGATGTCTAGCAGCAAGGAGCTTCGTTGAATTGTTTGTGCATCTGCAGAAGCCTATGAGCATGCTATAAGAATGATGATGGGATATGTGAAGTATAGACCCCCCCCCCTCCACAGCCTTGCTCTTGAGATGCACCGTCAAAAAAATCCCAAGGCTTGTTGTAGTTTATTTGGATAGGAGAGGGATTGCATAGATTATGGGGGGGAGGATCATCCGGAATGAGGGAGAAATCAGCCATGACTTTATTCACCAACACAACCCAGTTCGGCGTTGTGTCCTGAAAAATGATGCGGTTCCTGGCAATCCATATTTTCCAACAGATCAGAAGGGGCAGGTTCCTAAGCTTATGAGATGTGGAAGTGTAAAACCAGGATTACCAAGCTGCAAGTATAGAATTTCCAGCCCAGATTGCAGAGGGTGCAATGGGTTGTAGGATAAGTTTCCACAGGTTACAAATTGCTGTACATTCTAAAAAAACGTGAGAAGTGGACTCATTTGCCTGCTTGTAGAATCTGCACCAATGGGGACCATAATGTGCTCGTTTGAGGAGGTTTTCACTAGTAGGGATTTTGTTCCAGAGGATGGTCCACATTAAGAGTCTAGTCCTGGGGGGAGCCTTGAGTTTCCAAAGATGTCTCCACTAGTCAACTAGCAGCAGAGGCTTCCTTGGCGCCAACATTGTCAGATAACCATGTTTTGGTGTGTACCTACCATTTTTTGAAAGAGCCTATATAATCTCATCATCACCACCAAGGATATGGATGTGGGCTTTAGTGAGGGCTTGCGTGTATTCCTCCTAGTGCTATGTCCAATTAGGAAGAATGTTTAACTGATGTGCAGATTTCCAGGCTTGTTAAAGGAAGGAGGAGTTCTTTGGGTTTGCAATTTGTGATATATAAGAGATGTTCTGTTGCTAGAGATACTATGTGAGATCCCTGGGTAGCCGGTGCATGTCCCCACATCCCACCCATGGATCAAGGCTAATGCGAACTGTGTGCCTAGATTAAATTCTCCAGGTGAGGCCCTCCCTGATCGGGTTCAAAGCCTTTAGAACAACCTTCCATATAATTGAGATGCTTGAGGTACTTAGATGGGTTCTTCTAATCCAGTCCATGATGTGCATTGGAGCGATATATTTGGCATATGTGACCCTCATCCAAAGGTTGTTTGCTGATACTAATTTCCAGCCAAGTTTTGCAGCAAGTGCTAATGAGAAATCTTGTAACTTTTTTAGGCCCCAACCTCCCCATTTTTTTGATAGGTGCAAGGCCTCCCACCTGACCCAAGTAAAAATCCTGCCCTGTTTGTTCCCTTGCCAAAGAAACCTGTAGTAGAGGGCTTGTATTATATTGAGAATGCCTCTGGGTATCCAAGCCAGGGACATCTAATATATAGGGGTGGCCTCCAGGACACTTTTGATTAGAGTGAGTTGTCCTGCCCGCGAAAGATATTTGAGGTACCATGTGTTAAGTATTTTCTCCATCTTGGAGATGAGCCAAGTCTAGTCAGCAATTTTGTATCCAAGTGGCTTCAACTTGTAGCCCAAATATTTTAATCCATCAGCTAATTTCAGCTGAGTGAAGTGGAAACACTGTAGTGCAAAATAGATCTCATGCAGAGTACATTCAATTGCTATTAATGTGGACTTACTATCATTTATGATCATACCTGTTGCCTCTTGGAAGAGGGTGAAATTTTCTTTGATGATACTAATGTCCCCAATACTGCCATTGATGAAAACCAAGATATCGTCTACAAAGAGAATATGAGTCAGGATGCAACCTTCTGTTATCTTTATACCCTTCAATCTGCACCTTTGATGCTCTTCTTTGATGAGATTGCTAAGACCTTCCATATCGAGCAAGAAGAGCAATGTCGAGAGGGGACATCCTTGTCTCAACCCCCTTTTAGAGGTAAAAAAAGGAGATGCACTTCCATTCACCCGAACACTGAAAGGGATATTAATAATGCAGCTCATGATCCATTTGATGAATAAGTAAGGGAAACCTAAATGGGTTAACATCATTCTAATATAAGGCCAATTTACTTTGTCGAATGCTTTTGATAAATCGACCTTCATAATCATACCTTTGCCTCGCCTTGAGTGCAGTGTATGAATTACTTCCTCAGTGATGCTTACAACTTCAGGGATCTGTCTATCCTGTAGGAAGGTGAATTGCTCCAGAGGGATATGACTAGAAAGAATAGGTTTCATCCTATTTGCAATGATCTTAGCTATGATCTTATATATGTAGTTGTAGAGAGATATGGGACGAAAGTCCTCAAATGAGTTTGGGTTGTCTTTTTTTGGTATGAGTGTAATGAAAGTTGAGGTGATTGAGGTTTCAAGAAATCCTCTGATCCTCGAGTCCTCAACAATTCCGACCAGATCTTCCCCAATGATGTCGAAGAAGGCCAAGTAGAATTCAATCGACCAGCCATTAGGACCCGAACTCTTATCCTTTTTGAACCACTTGAAGGTGTGTTCCAATTCCTCCAGAGAGACTGCCTTTATTAATTCATGTCCTTCCTCAAGATCCACAAATCTGGGAAAGGGTTGTGCAACCCCGATAATCTCTGGTAAGTTTATCTCCCTAGGGGCTCGGTATGTACTTTTTAAGTGAGAAGAGGTGAGTTCAGCAAGTTGCGAGAATGAATTAACAATCTGCCCCTGCTCATTCTGTAGCTGCCAAATGGTGTTGATTGCCTTTCTTCCATTGGCAAATCTATGATAGAATTTAGTGTTTTTATCCCCTTCAAGCATCCAGATGGCTCTACTTCTTAGGTGCCAGGTCTCTACCTTATCCTTGAGTATTTTCACCCTTTCAGCATAATGGGAAACCATCCTTTGCTTATGATCTTCTGAGGTGTATATTCCTCCAAGATCATTTTCAAATGCATCAATTTCAGATTCAATCCTATAGAGAGTTTGTTCCTCCTGTATTCTTTTGTTATGTGCCCAAAATTTGGACATCCTCTTAAGGTTTGTAAGATTTTGTATAAATCTTCTAGTATTGTCTTCTCTTCTCCCAGGGGGGTTTTCTTTCCAGAAATCAGTGACCAATCTTTTATATGAATCATCCTTGAGCTAGACAGAACATAACTTGAAGGGTCCTTTAGGTTTAGCTTACCCACCTTCGATTTCCAGGTAAATGGGTAGGTGATCAAAGATCCCACCAGAACCTACCCAGTGTCTGATTTGTATACCCAAGTCCAACAACTTTTATTTGACAAGGAGCGGTCAAGTGTGCGGGTCAAACTGTCTTCCCCAGTCCTGTTGTTCCTCCAAGTCACTCGGGGTTTTGTAGAGGGGATATCAATCGGATGGTGAGCATCTAGTTCAGATAAAAAGTAATCCGAAAGGGAGTCTTGTTGTGCCGTGTGTCCCCAGGATTCAGAATGATCGACGGAAAAATTAAGGTCCCCACCCAGGATCAGGTGGTCAGTCAAAAATGAATCAGAACTCAAGAGGTTCTACCAAAATGCTGGTCTGTTCTGGCACGGGCCATAGACATTTAATATCCGAAAATTCATCCCTAGGTCTGCGGATCTAATGTCTGCTCCAAGATGTCCCAGACCACCCCAGCAATTGAGCATTTTTATGGTATGAGAGTTGTAGCCCAAAGCTAAACCTCCCAACCTCCCATGCGCATCAAGTCCAATAAAGATCCAACCAGGTAGCATGTTTTGGAGGGATTGTGAGATTTCTAAACAAGTCCCAGGGTTTCTTGCAGAAAGATAATATCAAGCAGAATATTTTTTAACAGACGACGAAGGGCTAGTTTTTTACAATTGTAAGAGAAAATATTCATGGAGGGGGGGCAAGCTGGGATTCTCTGACTCTAAGCGTCCCTGGGATGGTAGATTGTACCCCCAAAGAAATCTCATCTTTAGTTGTGCCTTGGGTTTTAGAGAGATTGGAAGGTCGACCCCTGTGGAGTTTGGGGGGGGGGGGGAGTGGAGTATCTCAAGCCCAATATGGTCCTGGGCTTGTCTCTTAGTTTTCGAGCGGGTCAAGTATCTCCCAGGAGGGGGGACCAGGAGGGAAGGAGTAGTGGACGGGAGGTGAGAGGGAGAAGTCAAGAAGGGTGCAGGTGAGAAAATGGGTGTGGCTGAAATCGGGCAGCTGATAGGAGCAGTGAAAGGGGGGCGAAATCCAAACCCTGACCCAGATGATCAGATGAAGGGTTCATGACATGAAGTTCAGGGAACGAACAAAATAAAATTCAATCAATATGATATGAGTAGCAAGAGGAAACAAGGATGGAGGGAGTATTCATACTCGACGAGGGCAGGCCCTCGGATGGCGACTGAGGTCGAGACGGTGGAGGTGGCTGAGAATGGTTGGGAGGCCGCCCCGCTTCTTCGGCTATGGAGGAGCTGCTATCTTGTCTACTGGGCTCTTCTACTGGCTGGCCAAGATCTCAGAAGCAGCTGGGTCCTGTGGGGCCATAGGAGTCTGTCTCCTAGGCTGATCGTCCTGTTGAGAATGCGGGTGGGGGGCGATATCCGGAGCCAAGGCCTGATTTTTCTTTTTGCCCAGCAGGGGGCAGTCTTTATAGAGATGCCCAACCTTATGGCACCTTCGGCATCGAAATGGGATGCTCTCATAGTCTAGAAATTATCTTCTGGTGTGGTTCCTCCAACGGATGTTTATGAACTCAAACAAGCACTCTGAAAGGTCCAGGTGAACCAATATCCTGGTATATGCTAATTTCCTCGAAGTCTAGTATGAATCGTCATATGTGAGGTAGACACCGAGGGAATTTCCAATTCGCTTAAAGACATCTTCCATCCATAAATGCAAGGGTAAGCGGAGCAAACGTACCCATATAGGACTTGCATTGACCCTCTCCTGGTTCGAGTCAAAAAAGGGGGTCCATCTTCTGAGGAGAACGGGAGCCAGGTAAAGGTGCCAGACCGTGGATAGCATCTAGTTGTTGTGCTCAAAATAGCTGAAGTGCAAAGCAAACCATCCTTTGACAAGGGTTTTGACCATCGGGGTATCCTTCAGGTTTTTTCCCCAAACCTTCGAGACCCATTGCTACAATTTTGCCACACTGTAGTGTCTGTTGCGCACTCGATCGACTAATACCTTCTCTGTTATGTCCATGGCGTCCAATAATTTAATATCTTCTGCAAAGTTGAGGGGCGCCGCATAGGCTTGAAGCTTTGGACCCCTTTTCTTTCTCGAAAGCCTAGAACCCCCAGTGACCGATGCTTCCTTAGTCGAGGAGGGATGTGTAGGTCCCGGTGATGGAGAAACCCTAGGGTTTTCAGACACCTCTGGCGGAATGGATGCAAAAACACTAGAGATTGGTCCAATCCCTGTGAAGTGCCCCCAAGAGGGAGCTGAGGAGGTTAGCGGAGCAGAAGGGACTGTACCAAGGACCGGTGAGCCTTGGGGGAATTCAGAGGGAATAGGGCTAGTCCCCGCTGGAGGAGGGTTTTGAGTAGAAACAACACCGAGAGTTGGGTAGTTAGGCTTAGGCGGAGGGACGATAAGAGCCAGGAAGCATGGCGAGAGAGGTTGAGAGATAAATTCAGGGGGGAGGCCGCGTCTCCAAGGAGAGAAATCGACGAAATGTGAGGGCGAGATAACAGAGGGAGGGCTTCTATCTCATCCGTGAGGTCGGACATGAAAGTAAAAAAACTGGCAGTGGTGGTCCTGGTGGGTGTCCATATGGGCACATCCTCCGAAGGATTCGGAAAGTCACCCAGCTCATCCATGACTGTCGGCAGATGTTATGACAGCTGCCAGAAGAGGACAAAAACACTACAGAAAACTGTGGAGGTTAGTAACTGGGAAAAAATTTAAACCTGAGAGGTAGAGGGATACCGCCACAGCTAGAGACGGTCAAACAGTTAACCGGAGCAAGATAACGCTATGGGGAGCTTGGGTTTTTCGTAGGTTACAAGGGCAAGTGTAGGTGGGAAACAATGGATGAGTGCGACCATCGGTCACGACAACAAATCCCAGGACCTCCCATCGAGGGTTTCTACCAGAGCTCCCACATTCTCCTTCACTTCATCATTTGATTTGTATGTCTCAATTATAAATATTTATCTATTTACAAATGTAAAATATTAGGAAAATCATTTTTAAAATTTTGTGATATATTAAAATTTTATTTCTATAAAATTTTATTTGTGAGAGAATCAAAGCCTTTTTGCAAAGCACCAACTATTAAATTTTAGATAGAAGAGATAGAAAAAAATGTAAAAGAAAAAAATAGAAAAAAATCAAAATTAGAAGGCAATAAAGTTGAAATAGAAAAATAGAAGAAAATCTCTAACAAATAGATAAAAGCTTTACCAATTATTATTTTTTTACTTAAAACCCGTGATATTATATATTATATATATATATATATATATATATATATATATATTATATATATATATAATATATATATATATACCTCAAGCATTCAAAATTGGATGCGTATTGTAGCTCTTGTATATTGCCCTAAAGTGTACAAAGAATGCAAAGGTAAAATATCCCTCCTATTGAGTGGATATCCCATAAATTCATATATACATATCACTGTATTTACAAAATCATCTTCAAAAAGAGCCTTTAGATGTTCCTATATAAAAGAAAAAAAGACCTTATAAAATCTAAAAATGTAGACTAATCCAATCCCCTATCATATGTCCCTATCATATGTGTTGAGGAGCCTCTAACTAGGCTAAATGTTCATGAAGATATTCTTCATGGGTTCCTTCCTTTCTTGATGTAATTTTTTAATAGTTAGGGTATAATTCTAAACCAATTTTGGAGAGATCGTTAGCTAATTGGTTATTGTGCTTGTAAATATGATCGAAATGTAATATTACAATCTTTTTATTCAAGATAAAATGTGTTTTGCAAAAGTGGCTAAAGTGTGTAGTGTTGAAGTCTCTATTACTTGTTCATTCGATTGATCACTTGTATATAATCCCCATAAATATGTAGGTGTGTTAATGCTTGCTCTTGTGCTATATAACAAAACATTTTTAAGGCCAATACCAATTGAAAAGGAGATTTATGTGTATCTGAAATGAATAAGATGCCCCTAATGCCACCTATTAGGGGAGGCCCTTGAGCAACCCCATCAATTTTTTTCCATGGGTGGTCAAATTGAATTTGAACTTCCTTTATAAAAATCCTTATCTGATTATGTATTTTTAGATGTGCCCCTTTAGTATTTTCAGACTTTGAGTTGCTATTTTGAGAGCAAAAGGATATTTTACTTCAAAGATGGTTTGGTTTCTATCCAACAAGACCCCCTAAGCAACTATGAGAAGTAGGGGTAATTGCTTCTTTTGTTTTTGGTAAGAAAACCAAATTTTGATATGCTCTTCTATAGATGGGTTGTCCCATGTATAATTATGACCTTAGAGACTTTGGATCTCAACCCAAACAACTTGAGTAAAGGGATAATGAACGAATAGGTTGGCTATTGTTTTTGAAGCTTGTAAGCAAAGGGGGCATTTTCCCAACCCTTGAAATGTCTTATTCTAAAAGTTATCTAAGTTGTGTGCTTTATTGTTTAAGAGAAGTCACATAAACAACTTCGCTTATGTAGGATACTTGGGTTTCCACAATTTTTTCCCCACCATGAAGGAGGTTGCTGGTGATTTTCTTGTGATATACCTCCTTCATGGTGGGGAAAGAAATTATGGAAACTCAAATGTCCTACATTAGAATAAGTTTATATATCTATATATATATATATATATATATAATCTATCTATTACATCAAAGTTCATCACGTGACTTGCAAGAATTGAACCTGTGATAACTGCAATTAACATGTGTGTGTGTGTGTATCAAGCCTTTGGGGTTGTAATTAGTAAAAAAGCCATGAGCCCAAACGAGCTATTCAAGTTGATCGAATATAGATGCATGTGATAGATGTAGATAATAAATGTAAGAATCCCATACCAAAGTTTGGTCTCCTTCTAGCTGGAGTTCTTTACAGGTGGCCCAATGTTGGATGCTAGATATAATGTCCCTTTGAGAAGTATGATTCAAATATATGTAGCCTTCTCTGTTTAAAGATTGAATTAATTGGTTTGGTAAAAAATATGATTATTTTCATTCCCTATCTAGGGTCCTTCCTAATAAGGATTTGTGTTCCATCCCCTACTTTCAAAAAAAGTCATTTTGATACAAGGGAGAAGGTTTTGGTAGTATTTTTTTTTCTCGAAAATAAAACCATTTCGAAAGGATGTTGAGGAATTTTTTATCCAATCTATCAACGAAGGTAGGATTGATGTATTTAGCGTGGATAAATTTTGTCCATAAACCATCCCCTTATGAAAGGTGCCAAAAACTTTTTACCATGAGGGAATTTGAAAACATGTGAATATATTTCAGAATACATCCTCCTCGAGCTTTTGGAAATGTTATAGATTTATAGGAGGCTAGAACAAAGGGCATGTTTTCCTCTCTGCCTTCCCAAAGGAATTGAAGAGAAAGTCATCTAATCTTTTATAATATGCCCTTTGGAATTCAAACAAGAGACGATCAATAGATTGGTATACCTTCAATGATAGATTTTACGAGTACCAATCTACCTACTTTGAATAACTAGTGGTTGCACCAAATGTTTATCCTCTTCTCTATTTTTACAAGTAGACAATACTAGCCTAATTTTATCTAATAATTGAGTTTCAAGGTAAAACACAAATATTTGAACCCTTCTCGAATTTATTGTAGTCGCAAGTCGAGAATATTGTTGATTTCAATCATATCCTTAATAGAGGAACATTGGGTGTAAAGGGAATAGTTTTTATTCTTTATGATTATTCTCATGGCATTTTAAAATGTTTCGAGAAGAATCCCCAACTATTCAAGGAAATGCACATTTCCTCACAAAATATCAAGATGTCATCTATGAAGAGGAGATGGGATATTGAGGAATTCCCCCCACCAATATTCCTTTGAAGGCATGTCTACAAGAGGCATCATGAATGAGTTTGTTGAGGCTCTCTACAACTAACATAAAGTGGAGAGGGGAAAGCGGGAAACCCTATTTTAGACTCCATCTAACATGAAAAAATGGGAAAGTTGCTCCATTTATAAATATTGTGAATTAGGTGGAATGGATATAGCTTAATACCCATGAGACAAAAGAATGACAAAAGCTTAAATGAAGAAGTAGAAATATGATATAGAGATAGATTACCTTGTTAAAGGCCTTGGATAAGTCCAACTTACATACTGCTACTTTGTAGTGCGTCACGAGAATAGTGTGGAATCCTTCTTTAACAATTCGTATAGCCTCATGAATTTTTCTTCCTCATAAAAATCCAAATTGTTCTAGAGAGATGTTATCTAAAAGGATGCCTATTGCCCTTCAAATGAAGGGTTATGATTTTTGAAAAAATTATGTAGACTGCATTACAAAGGGAGATAAACCTGAATTTCCTAAAGGAAGTGGGGTTATTAATTTTGGGTATGTTCTATGCTTAGAGCAATTTATTTCAATTTTCACAGTTAGCTCCATATCTTTTCCAGATTAGCGATCACATCAGCATTAAAGTAAACTACAGATAGAACATAAACATAAATTGCAGAAGACAAGCCAAGGCAAGAGGACACAAGATGTGGCGCTAGCTAGGGACAAACCCCAATGTGGTGAAATCCTTGATCAATTCTTCTTATATGTTCTTCAATAGTTCAGAAGAGAGAGAGAGAGAGAGAGAGAGAGAGAGAGAGAGAGAGAGAGAGAGAGAGTACATTTCACAGAAGTCAACACTTTGACTTATCTAGATAAGAGCATAGATCATCTCTAAGAAGATGATACATGAGATCAGTTGAAAACATGCTGCTTCAATTGATTCTCCAAGGTGACTACTTCACCTATCGTTGTGCTATATTTCATCATCATGCTGCACCTCACCGCGTTGCACCATGCTGCACCCATCATCACTATGCTGCATCTCATCATGCTTCATTAATCATGACTGTACTCATCACTATACTGCATAATGTGCCATTACTGAACCATGTTGCCATCCTGACCTATGTGTTGGTTGCACCTTGCTTGCTTGTTGTCCTTAGCATGCTTGTTGTTGCATGCTAGTTGTCCCTTGCATGCTAGCTGTAACATTGCATGCTTGGTGTATTTGCTTCTATAAATGCTTCAGTTGTTCCAGCAGTTCCCGACAGTTCTGGCTATTCCCGGTAGTTCCAGTAGTTTTAGCAGTTCCCAACAGTGTTTGCAGTTCTGGCAATTCCCAACAGTTTCAGCTTTTCCAGCAGTTCCGGCTTTTCTGACAGTTCTGGCAATTCCAGCTTTTCTGGTAGTTCCGAATTTTTCGACAGTTCCAGCTTTTTTGGTAGTTTTGGCTTTTCCGATAGTTCCGGCTTTTTGGCAGTTACGGATTTTTTGGCTTTTCTGGCAGTTTCGACTTTTTGGTAGTTCCGGCTTTTCGGCAGTTCCAGATTTTTTGGCAGTTCCAGATTTTTCGGTAGTTCCAGATTTTCCATCAGTTCCAGATTTTCCGGCTTCTTCGACAGTTCCGAATTTTCCAACTTTTTCGGGTGTTGCAACTTTTCTGGCTTTTTTGGCAGTTTCGGCTTTTCGGCAGTTTCGGCTTTGCGGCAGTTTCGAATTTTCCGGCAGTTCTGGCTTTTCCAACTTTTCTGACTGTTTCGGATTTTCTAGCTTTCTGATAGTTCCCGCTTTTCTGGCTTTTTTAGCAATTCCGACTTTTCCGGTTTTTCTGGCAATTACGACTTTTCCGTCTTTTTCGGGAGTTTCAACTTTTCCCGTAGTTCCGGATTTCTGCCCTCTGGATCAGAGCAGCATTATCCCTTGGGATCTCTCCTCCTACTAAAACCCAAAGACAAGTAGAGAGAGGAAGAGATCCCAAGTGTATGTTGAAATGACTTGAAGGCCACCTCTATTTATACTAAAATGTTGAGCACATGTGGGGTTTATTTGGTTTTTGGCCGCCCTTGACGAATTGTCTTATAACACAAATAAATTCATAACTCCATGAACACTTATCGGAATCAGATGATCTTTAGATCAATCCTACACCTCTCGATGAGAGGGATTCAAGAAAAATATCAGTGACCATAAATAATATGACCCATATGGAGTTTGGCCCTAGTTGCCAAATTTTAACACTCCCTCTCAACTAGGGAGAACTCCATCCGCTGATCCATATGTCTGACTGTACTATCTTTGCCATCAGCTCAACTCAACTCTGCTCTGCTCTACTGAACCACGAAGAAGAAGAATTGATCGAGAACGTCTCATACCATTCTCTGCTGAACCAAAGTCAGTTTCATCTAAAGGGAGTGTGTCACATCACTTTTACTGACCCAAAGTCAGTTTTATTGATCCCATATCAATATCGCAAGAGAGTGTCTCAAACTACTCATATTGATCCCATATCAGTTTCATTGATCCCACATCAATGTCACAAGAGAGTGTCTCAAACCACTCATACTGATCCCAGATCAGTTTCATTGGTTCCAGATCAATGGAGGTCATCCTGGCATAGGGAGTACGGTAGATACAACGATGCGTCCATCGATAGTACTACTATGGTCCCTATCCTCATTTCCTTGCTCATTGATCAGATGAGAGGTAATTCCCATGAGTCCCAGACTACATGGGTAGGATGCCTCGACAAGATGATGAATCATCCTATCCACAAGAGAACGAATCATCCTTTCAGTGGATGCCACGGAGAACGAATCATCTTGGCCCACAGGAGAATGAATCATCTTGTTCCACAGTCGCCACAGAGAACGAATCATCCTAGCCCACAAGAGAACGAATCATCCTGTTCCACAGTCGCCATGGAAAACAAATCATCCTGGCCCATAGGAGAACAAATCATCCTGTTCCACAGTTGCCATGGAGAATGAATCATCCTAGCCCACAAGAGAATGAATCATCCTATTCCAGAGTTTCCATGGAGAATGAATCATCCTGGCCTAAAGGAGAATGAATCATCCTGTTCCACAGGAGAACGAATCATCCTGTTCATAACGCACCACCAGGGGAGGGTGAGTCGCCCTATGGTTGTATGTTTCTCCAGTAAGTACCCCAAGCCCCCCAGAGCTCCCAGATCTCAATGCATGCAACATGTAGGACCCTTATAAGAAGGTCTCTCAATGACTCCAAGTTGTTCGGGAAAGTCACAGATTTGACATTTCCCCAGGACTTTGACAAAATGTCTGCGACTTGTACATCAGTCTCAATGTGATGGAGCCTCCTCGCTCATCGACTTATCATATCGCAGATATAAGGAAATATCTGATGTCTATCTGCTGGAGCAATCATCGAATATGGGATTCCTCAATAATAGAAAGCCCCCTCTGGTTGTCACAGAGAATCATAGTGGTATTCATCATATGTACAAACAACTCACTTAAGAGCTTCTGGAACCATGCAACTTCACATGAGATCATACTCATAGCTATGTATTCGGTCTCGGCGGTGCTTATAGCAACCGAATTCTGCTTCTTGCTCATCCATGATATCGAAGCAGAATCCAAATAGAACTAGCATTGAGAAGTGCTCTAGTGATCCTCCACACTGCTTGCCTAGTCAGCATTCGAATAATCATGAAGTTTCATATTTCCGATAGTGTATCTCAATCCATGAGAGATTGTGCCCCGAAGATATCTTAGAAGATTCTTGGCACCAATCCAGTGAGGTTCAACCAAATATGAGCTCACCATGTTAGCTGCAAAACATATATCCGGACGAAAGTTCACCAAGAACATCAACGTGAATGAGTTTATGAAACTCAGAAGCATTTCCCAAATCTGGTCCAACATCACTACCATATAACTTCTGCAAGTTAAGATCCTCGAGGTAGTCACAGGCTTGCAGTTTATCATTCCACATCTGGAATCCAACTCCCTCTTACTTTTGCAAATGAGAGGGCCTGCACCTGTCAGAAATAGGTCGTCCTCATAAGGTGCCGGTATGAAAGGTCTATCACCCATAACCTTCGGGTAATGGTTTGGATCGGTTTCACTCCTAGTGAATCTTAGCTTCATTTGACAGCTGTCAATCCTCTCATACTAAGCCCAGGGAGTTTTGCTTCAAGCCATAGAGGGCTTTCTTCCACCTGCATATGTGAGATTCCTGATCATCAATCTCAAACCCCTCGGGTTGTTCCAAACATGTGGACCTACTACATGAGGGGAATGGTCCCCTTATAAGATTTTCCTTCGGTACATCTCAGACATGTACCTTCATGCTCCTTTAATTCAGGTATCCCTGTCACCATCTAACTCACAGACATTCGGTGCTATGTGTTAATGGACATGGTCCCTAGTGGACTTCCTGCAACTTTATACAACCGTAAACTCAAAAACATCTTTGATTTTTTTTTTTTTTTTAAACATGTTCCTTTCCATCGATGAATGCCACCCTGAAACTTTTGACTTCCATTGCTGAAATGGACACCAGGTTCTTCTTGCGATCAGGTACATAAAAGAGATTTTGTAAATGAATTGAGTCACCCTCATTTAATTGAGGGATAACATTCCCTACACCCTTTCTGGGATAGGTGGCATCGGCTCCATGTATAATCCCACGATTGTTTCCATCTTTACCAAATTAGAGAGTGCACCTGTCTATTCGATGAAGTGCCTTGAAGCACTATAATCAATAAGCCAGATTCCCAAAGAATTTGAAGGAGAGGGCCAATACAAAATAACACTTCTTTATCTTATCAGAAAGAACATTTGATTCTTCATACCTGGGGTTCCTTGCTTTCTTTGAAGAGTCGATCATTTCCTTGATGACCTGCATTACCTGTCATTCCTTTGATCATTGAAGATGTCCCTGGAATGATTCTTATCTTCATCAAGAGATGTGTCTCTACCATTCGGACACTCCTTCGCATAATGGCCAAACTTATTGCAACCAAGGCATCCACCTTTCCTTCCACCCTTTGATCCGAACTTCCCATGAAGTGATCTTTAGGTAGGCCATCAAAAACTTCTGCTACGCCATTCTGATAAATTCTCTGCTTCGACTTCACCCTCGGTGAATTTGAAGAGGGATGAGGAATCCACTGATCCTTTTGTCCTTTACCATTTGTATTCGGTGATTGCTCTTTCACTCTTGCTTGGGCATTGCCTTCACCTTAGCTCTGTTACCATGTTAATTTTGGGTATGTTCTGTGCTTAAAGCAATTTATTTCAATTTTCATAGTTAGCTCCATATTCTTTCCAGATTAGCAATCACATCAGCATTAAAGTAAACTGCAGATAGAACATAAACATAAATCACAGAAGACAAGCCAAGACAAGAGGACACAAGATGTGGCGCTAGCCAGGGACAAACCCCAATGTGGGGCAACCCTTGATCAATTCTTCTTATATGTTCTTCAATAGTTAAACAGAGAGAGAGAGAGAGATAGTACATTTACAACAGAAGTCAACACTTTGACTTATCTAGATAAGAGCATAGATCATCTCTAAG
>APFE031018178.1:0-24395 GCA_000404065.3 Pinus taeda
TTTAGAACTTTTAAATCTGATAGGAAAAGGTGATGTTTTTCAGGTATCATATGATGATGTTTGTGAGTTGTGCATAAGGTATTCAAGAGGAATCTCCAAGGCTGGTAAGAATTCTAGAGATGTTTGTTCTTTCTTTTCCAAATCTGGTACAAGAATAGGAGACATAAGAGATGAAATCAAAGTTTTATTTGAAAATTTTAAAGTTGATTTTGCTAGCTCTCTAAATGCAAAATTGGTTGTTTTGCAAGTTCATAAAAATCAAGAATTTGATGAATTGCTTTTCACTCATGACCAAAAGGAGCATCCCATATATACTCACTCTTCCTTTTCTGGGATGGAAGTAGCATATCAAAGAGGTAAGGAAGCTGCAACAAGGTCAAAACCATGGAAATCATGGCCTACAGGTATGGTTCAAAACACTTCCTCTCCACTTTCTTACTTGCATAATCCATTATGGAATACTAATGTGTTAGGGCAGCCATGTCAATCTCAATATAACCACCAGCAATTTTGTCTACAAGCTTGGCATGGTTCACCTTATGATTGCATGACTACTCTCCCTCATCTTGTAGCAGAACCACATTCTCCATGTTCTCCACTAGCTCTTCCACAATATCTTGCTTGCCCATCAAAACCATTCACACAACCCAATCAACCACATCATCAAAGTGCTCCATTCCTTACACATTCCACCCCCTCACCATAATAAACCAGTAAAACATACTTACAATGTTGAATTGCCAAATTTACCCACCCTTCCCACCCATTCTATCTCACATGTGTTATTAGAGAAAACTTACAAGGAGATTCAGAATGTTTCAAATGAAAAAATTATAGAAGCTATGGAAGAAAATGAGGTTTCTTTTACTATGCATCAACAAGCTATTTTAAAAGCTCAAGAACTTCATGATATGATGGCTATCGGAAATCAAGAAAGTAAAGGATATATTGAAGATTGGTTTCACTCCATCATTTGTTTGCAACATCACTCTATGCTTCAACAATTTTTGATACCATTTTTTCAAGGGAAGTTGGTTTCTCATACCCTAATATTCATTAATATGCATTTTTCAAATTTGGGTATGTGTATAGATGAAGCCTTATTTCGAAAATGGCTCCACTGGAAATACTCTTATACATAAAAATATTCGATTCTCAAATAAGAGTAGGATAGTCGAGAAAATAAAATAATTAAACAAATAAAACAAACACATTTTTTATTTTTATTTTTGTAAAGCTAGTTGTTTTTTGTTAAAGCATGTTATGGAAATCAACATCGGTGATAAATTTTTTTAATTCCCTTGTGTATGTATATGAATTAAAATGGAAATAATAGTTCTATAAACACTCATATTCACTTTTATCACCAATTTGAAAAAATGCTTCAATATCATATTTTTTTGGCTTCTGGGCTTGATGGAATTTCTGCAAAAACAGTCGGGACAGTCATGTTTTGAGGGACAGCAAGGGAATATTTTTAAAACCTATTTTTATCCTAAGTATCCCTTTATTTCTACTTTCCAACCTAATTTGAATCACTCAATTTGGATTTGAAATGAAAAAGTTAGAACCAAAACATTGAGGAGATGTCTAGTGGGCAGCTCAGGAACACAGTTGGGACAGTCAGTTTTTGGGGGCCTAAATGAAAGAATTTTTAAAACCTGTTTCTATGGTAGATTCCCCTATGAATATAGTTTACAATGCAATTAGAATCACTCATTTTCAATATCGTATGGGGAAGTTATGATCACAATACTGACTGTTTATCATAAATCAGCATCCTTAAAACTCTGTTTTTCCGGCTGTTCCTTACAGTATTTGACCTATCAATTATTCTTTTATTCAAAACCTGTTTCTATTGGAGATAAATAAATAAATATAATTTCATTTCCAATTTGAATCATTCGAATCCGTCATCAAACGAAAAATGTATGCTTGAAATATCAACTGTTGGTCCAAGCTGGGTAATCGAAAATGACTCTGTTATGCAAGTTGTTCTAACTAAAATTGACATATCACATCATTGAACTTTTAAAACCTGTTTCTATTGAAAATAAACCTTTGAATAAGCTCTCATCTAGATTTGGAATCACTCAATTTGGACGAAAACAAAGAAGTTGTAAACACTGCTGGTTAGTATAGTTGACCACTGCTCTCCCGCAGGTGACAAATAAATTTTACTTTGTTATTTTCTCTATGGATTTGTTATACAGATTAACTACTTGTTAGTTTTTTTCATAATTATTGGATTAAGGGAGCCCGTACACCTCTCTTTCTCCATGATTTAGTGTTTTATTGCAGGTAGATACTCATTTTTTGCAGGTCCTAGGAGAAAAAGAAGGTCAATTTATGGACGAGTGATTTTGAAAGAAATTTTAAATGAAACAAAAGAATTTCATCCAACTCATTACCCAACAGATTCATAATAGAAGAAATGAAGAATTGATTTCAATTTGAGGATTCATGTCATGTCTTTGTTGCCAAAACATTTTTCGAATAGATTATTTTTTTGACATAACATCATAGGTGTTGTAACTTAATTTATTTATTTACATCCTCAGCATCAATGCCGTGAACAACTAATTTGTTTTTTTCGCATGTTTACATTTTATGATTGTCCATTTTGCTGTTTCTTTTTCACATTTTGCTATTCCTTTTCAAATGGAACAACACTTCTGCATTTTCACGTTTTGATGTTCCTTTTTCGAATGGAACAACACTTCTGCACTTTCATGTTTTGTTGTTCCTTTTCGAAATGGAAAAAAACTTCTGCACTTTCATGTTTTGTTGTTCCTTTTCGAAATGGAACAACACTTCTGCACTATCACTTTTTCTTGTTCCTTTTCGAAATGGAACAACACTTCTGCACTTTCACGTTTTTCTGTTCCTTTTAGAAACGAAACAACACTTCTGCACTTTCACATTTTGCTGTTCATTTTCAAAGTGGAACAACACTTCTGCACTTTCACATATTACTGTTCCTTTGAACAGAACTTCTACACTTTCATGTTTTGTTGTTCCTTTCCGAATGGAACAACACTTCTGCACTTTCACATTTTGCTGTCCCTTTCTGAATGGAACAAGACTTCTACATTTTCATGCTTTGTTGTTCCTTTTCGAAATAGAACAGCTGCTGTCCTTTTTCGAAATGGAACAACATTTCTACACTTTCACATTTTTGTTGTTCCTTTCAAAGGGACAACATTTTCGCATTTTTTGTTGTTCCTCTTAAGGAACAACACTTTTTTCACATGCATTTTTTTTGTTGTTCCCTATAGGGCACAACACCTTTTTGTGTGTATTTTTGCTTTTTTGGTATGCATTTTCTTTGTTGTTTCCTACACAGAACACCACTTTCTTTTTGAGTGTTTTTGTTGTTCCTTCAAAAAAGCAACACTTTGGGAGTATTTTTTAGACCAACCCTTTCTTCCTTTTGTGGGATTATTCCTAGTTCATCTCAATCACATTTTCCTGATTCTTTTTCATGGCATGAAGTACACTACTTTTATGAGGACAAGAATTATGGATTCTTTTGAAGCGAGTTATTATCATTCATGTTATGATGTTTAACAGGACAGCTCCTTGATGATAGATTTTTTTCAAAAATGACACAATTATTTATACACTACTTTACTGCATTGTTTTCTATTGAACATGATATTAATCGATCATCTTAATACCATGTTGGTTCCACCCTTCCTGGTTATAATCTTCTCTATCTATAATAAATGAGATTATGGGTATATTTTTCTATTGACATGTTCAACTTATTCCACCATCCGTGCTCTTAAGGAGTACTGAGCCTCCCTCTTTTTATCATAAAAATGTGTAATAACAACAAAATTTTGTTCGCAGATGGAGGATAGGAGGTCTCATTATGAGCCAGGCTACCATGTTCATAAGGCTATAACAAAGCAACATTCCCATTATGGCCACCACACTAGGGTGATGATCCATTGGGTAGCCAAATTATCCTTTGAATAGGAGGTCTCATCACGAGCTGGCCTGATCACTTTTGCTACATCCCAGTGAATGGCAGTTTGGTTATCTGGTTACCATGCCATCACATTGATCTCTTCTGTAGAATAGCACTGAAACTCTCTAGTTATAAATTGAGGATTCTGGCTCATATGGGTTAGAAAGCAACCCTGCTGAGGCTATGGATGCCTACTGGCAGCAGAGGCTCTCTTATGGTATTGAAGTTATATCTTATTGCCAATTACTACTATAATACCCTTTTCTTATTTTTTTTATTTTTATCACAAAAGTTATTTCCTTAATTTCTATCCCTATTTTGAACCTTTATGCATGATAAATTATTTTTTGATCAATCACATCATCTTCCAATTAGAATACCGTTAGTAAAGCATCTTTTTTGCATATTGTTGTCCTTTTTCTCTTTTCATATCTTATCATCAATCCAAAGCGTCCTATCTTTTATTCATAACTACCTTTATACACTCTGCTTTCATGATAATCATAACTCTTGTCGTCCTATCATTGATATGTGTACTCTGCTTCATTTATTGTTCTATTGTTCATTCTCTTGCCTTGCTGTCAGCACAGCACCTCTCATATGCTTTATGGCCACGGAATTCATTTTCCAATTGGAGGGGGAAATGTATGCATTATGGGATTGCATGTGATATGATTACTACACTCTGCCATAACTTGTTCATTTGATAAGTTTTTTTGATTGAAATTTTTTGCATGCATCTTAATCTATTGCTATTTAAAACGAACACTATGGATTCAAGAACATTGTATGCAAAATAGTGATTTGTTTACAAGAAAACAACAAGTATGGGGAACTCTATTAGCACCATGACCACACTATTGCAACCAACAGAAGAGGCTCGAGCAACTCGCAAACATGAACAATTGTTCAGACATGATGTGCTTGCCTGGATTCCACCTTTTGCATCACTTTCAGTATCAACTCTGCCTACATTATCTTCAACAAATGCCAGTACATATATGTCATTCCACATTTTTCTTTTTTCAGGTAAAAATTGAGGTAAAATAGCATAATTTTCTGATTTATTACGAATTTAGGAGAATTTAATGAAAATCCATTTTGAGCATTATTTATCATCCTTTATTACACATCTTTACCACTTCCCATATTTTTCAGCAGCATATCCTCTTTCAGTTTTGGGGGAATATTGCTTTCATTCATTTCTTTCTTATAACTATGTTCATCATATTCTTTATCATCCTTTGCTATCTTTATTCATTCTCAACACCTCCTTTATTCCATGTTGTTTTACACCAAGCATAGCATTGAATAGCTGGTAGCAACCACCTCTATTTCTTTTCTAGCATTGCATGAGGGCATGCTCATTCTTCAGAGAGGGGGAGGAATTGCTACGCATGATGGATGTTTTCTACTTTATTTCTCATTTAAGGCATACAATTTCATTTTTACACAGTGAAGAAATTGATTTCCATAATACTTTTAAAACTATGAACTCAATTCTTGTGATTTCCGGAAAACACAGAGGTATCATTAAAATACACAAACCCAGATTATTTCAAGTTAAATTGGTTCATAAAATTTTAGAAATCATGCACTCTCACCTACAACCATTTTGTTTATATCTCATTATCCATGCATTAAAACAATCTTATTTTTGGATCATAGAGGCATTCATATATTACAAATCTACTTGCAACATTTCAACAAAATATGGTTTGTAGTTTTTGGGAAATGGTTAATGAAGGTTCTTGTTATTTATATCATACTTTGCTGCAACTTAATTGTTATGCCTTCATCAAGATTGCTAAAATTGAATATTCATTAATTGAGGAAGAATTCATTTGTTCTATCCATTTTATGAGTTGAGAGGAACAAATTTTATTGCTTGGTTAACACATGGGTTTTGTCTTTGGGTTGCATGAGGACATGCAACATATTCAGTTTTTGTTGCATGAGGACATGTAATATATTCGGTGTGGGGGCATGTTGGGCCGTGAATACGACCACTTTGTAACACTTATTTCATCCATTTTTACTCTTCTCTATTATATCATTTGTTATAATTTATTATTTAAATCCATTTTATAAATAATTTATGCTCTTATGGATGATTATTATTTATCTTCCTTTATTTCTAATAAATTAATGATTATGAATTATTTTATCAATGATAGTTTTAACAAACTGGTTATAACATCATTCGTCATTTTTAGCCTCCAAGATAATTTCCAGATTGAAGATTTGATCATTAAAAGTGCCAACTCAGAAATGCGCTGGAATAAGGAGTGATAGTTTTGCGGTTGCGATTCGGAGCAAACGGAGAAGAATTTGGAAAATGTGCAACATGGGTTATGTCCATAATGGACCCAATTAACTTTCATAAAGAACGGTTTGCCCAAATTCGGCTTGTATTGAGAGAAACGTAGGGTTCTTTGAGCACGATTTTCTCAAATTTGTTGTTGCGGTGTCCTCTAAATATTAGCTGCAAAGCCAAATTCGTCTTGCTCCTGTTGAGAGATGGATGGAAATTTATATTCTTGTTGATCAATTGGTTGGAAATAATCCAATTTTGTAATAGAATCATGTTGTAATTATCTCTATTGTAACTGCTCTCTGCTCTCTCTCTATTTAAATGAAAACAGAGATCAGAGAGGAGGATGACTTTGGGGGACGATTAAGTTAGAGAGAGATGATGAATTTAGAGATGGAGAATTGAGGATTCAAACTTAGAGATTCAAGAATGATGATGGATTATTCATGATAGGATAGGAAGAAGAAGGGATTGTTGCATGTTGTAATTCTCAAGCTTTTTCTGTTGTAATGATTTCACAATTTGATGATTAATATATGATTTGGGAGTTGCTGCTCATTCTTCTCATCTAAAGTAGCCCAGCAGCGTCCGCTGGCGGCTAAGGGCCCAGCGAGTGGTGGATTACGCTGTTGCTGTGTATTATATCTTTCCAATTTCTGCTGTGTGATTGCTTGATTTAATTCTTATTTCTTTGAATTGTATTACCTAACAATTTCATGTTTTTGCAGCGAGCTGTTATAATATTTTATGAAATTGTTTTATTTCATGAGCTGGGATTGAATCGTGTGGCTGTTCTTTTCCATCATAACAAAGATTATTATTCTTCTCAATGTATATTGTTATGTTGTTCATTTCAAATGTAAAGCTTCGTCGTTCATTTCAGACTTTGATATTCATTATGGATTGTTGGTTATTTGATTTCTTTAATTACAGTTTGCTGTCTATTTCCTTTGTTGTTCATTTCTGTTGGTTAATTGGAAGAGTTTTCTTTTAAAGAGTTTTCGTAGTTTACTTTCAATAATAGCTTCAGTTCAATTTCGATTTCCTTTTAATTGCTTTAAAGTAGGACTCTCAACTGTAGAGAACATTGGTTATTGCTTGCTCGTTCCCAGATTGATTGTCTTGTTCCGGTTTGATTTCAGTTGCATCAATATCTAGAGGAATGAGTTATTGCTACTGTATCCTCGATTGATGTTTGTTTGAGTGAATGATTTAGTTTAGAACATTTTTTGTTTCATTTCCTGTTATTTGCGTTATTGATTGTTTTGGGGTGAAGAATGGTCTGAGACTGTAGCGGGCGTTGACATTTGCTGTCCGGTACCCAGATCGACGATCTATTCCTTGATTACTTTTGGTTACATTAGTTTATAAAAGGATGAATTATTGTTACTGGACCCTTGACTGATACATTGCTTATTTTCCCCATGAATGATTTAGGCTTCAAGGTATTTTGCTGTAGTTAGATTTCTTTCCAAGAATTCATTTACTTTTGTATTTTAATCATTATACTGCAAAACATTACTCTTGAGTAAATAGCCAGTTCACATTGAGTACACTCTTGAAATAAAAATTCGTCCCTGGGTTGACAATTAATGTGAGGTAATTAGGAGTTACAAAGACACCTTTTTATCACTCCACAATTGGGACTAGTGTTTGAGACCTCCTTTTTCTTGGAAGAAGATTTTACGGGGATCTAAGACACGGAATCAATCAATCCATCAACAGGCTGGGTAGCCCAAGGCTTCAAAGCTATTATATCGGATGATGGTCTTGGATCATCGAGTAACATATCATATAACATGCCAGATTGTGAGTAGACGATGTCTAAATACTAGGCACGAGTGATGGGTTTCTCCTCAATGACATAGCCACGCATAGTTATGTCCTCAAATTTTTTTATAACGAATAACTTGGTAAACCATTTGGTCAACTAATGATCATCAATTTCAGACTTGGTCAAGCGATGTCAATGCCTCCATTCATGGATGTGATTGGAGATATGGGTCATAGTGTCTTTCTTAAGAGACATAGGTAGATGGGTGCCAGTTTCATAGCAAGCTGGAAGATGAAAATGTGCGAGGAAATCCATATCGAGAGTGTTAAATTAATTATAGGTACATTGAGGTAATTAGATGTACCACTTGGTTGTGGCACCTGTGAGAGTTCATTGAAAAAGTCGAAGACGAATAGAATCGTCAACATATGAATTAGAGGAGTACCAGAGGTGGTATGTCATCATGTAGGCTTGTGGATCCTCCTTTGCTTTTCCATCAAACTTCAGACAATCTCTCGAAATCTTGGACGCAACTGGAGGCAAGTATGGAGAATGAAGAATGGGATCATTCATGAGTTTAGAGACATCTGGTAGCTCTAATGGGCCCAGACTGCAAAACCTATCTTTGTTAGTAAGGATTTTGTTCGCATAGTGGAGGATTTTATCCATATGGAATTTGATTTGGCCCCACTATAGGTTACCTTTCCCATAGGGAGGAATATGACCTCGATAGCCTTGATACTATGTGGCCATAGGCTTCTGATAAGAAACATACAGGTTAAAAGGTTGTTGAGCCTGTTGGCCTTGGACATATGGATTTTGCACCTCCTTCCCCTAGACATAAGGGTGTTGAACCTACTTCCCTTGGACATAATTATTTTGCACCTGCTTCCCTTGGAAATAAGGATTCTCAACCTATTTCCCTTGGACATAGGGATTTTGAGACTGTTGTTGCGGGACTTGACCTTAGCCTTGCAAAGGTTGACCATGTTGATATGAATACAAGGGTTGTTGCTACCTAGGTTGACCTTGTTGCTACAAGGGTTGACCTTGTTGCTGCAATTGTTGTTGTAAAGGTTGTCCCTATTGTTGTAGAGGTTGACCTTATCAAAGCATAGGTTGGGAAGATTGGTAAACAAACTATGTCTATGGCTGCAAATTTTGTTGCGACTGTTGCAAGGATTGCCGCTGTGGTTGTTGTAGTGGTCTTTGCTACTGTATTATCTAACCTTGCTGCTACAAAGATGGCCCTTGTAGTTGTGAATGTTGCCCTTGCTTTTGTAAGGGTTTCTCTTGCTATGGCGAGGGTACTTGGACATTTCCTGGAGCAATACCTTGAAAGTTCTCGAATTGGATCTGGCCATATCCACCACGCAAGACAAATGGACCACTCTAAACAAAGGGTCCATCTTGAGGGACATAAGAAGGATTTACCATCACTTATGAACCATATGGAACATGAGGAGGTTAGAATGGACCTTGACCCACATACGGCTCTTGGTACTGGACGTTACTTAACCCAGACGGACCAGCAAGGCTTGGATGTTAGTATTAGACATTACTCGATCCAGAAGGACCATCAGAGTTCAGAATAGCACCATTAGAGGGCTCGTTCATTCCAACCATCTGAGATTGTGAGCCACCCACATTGGTTGTGCTAGAAATCATGGAGATATTTGGATCTTGCCTCCTAGACAGTGGTAAAACATGTCCACTTGCTGGAGGATTTGAAAAACTTACAGAGAGTTGACTCGAGACCATCGGTTGAATCGGAAGATTCAGTTGAAACGATGAAATGAGTGGATTCATAATGGTGGGTTGCACCGAAACGGAAGTGACTACAGTATGCACATTCAGTTGAGAGGTTGAGTTCTGAATGAACAAATGTGAGGTAGGCATAGCGCGAGACAACCATATAGGGTTATGATACAATGATGAAGCACTAGGAGTGGCCAACAACAATTGATCTAGAGAGGTATAGCCATGGAGTAATGAATGCCCACTATGCCAAGGGTAAATGCTCGTTTTGAAAGCTTCCCGTGTAATGGAAACCTTCAGGAGGAAATTGATATCCCTGTTCATCAACCACATGAGGAGTGTGTGTAGCAGAAACCTCTGAGTGACTCCATGAGGAGACTAGAATATTTCCATTTGATTCCATGGGTGGAAATAAACAACGATGGACAACCAAAGATGTTCAAGGGGATAATTCCAAATGAATACCCAATTGATCATACGGACTGTACAGATGCTGTAGTGACATCACAACAGGATCGAACAAATGATTTGGATGGAAAACAATGAGTCCTTCCTGACCTTTTTGGTTTGGCAAACTCTCGGGAGTCTAGATAAGATTATCTCAAGATTCTAGGCTAGATTCGTAAGGTGACCCAATATCTAATGGAGGAGGATGAGATGACAAAGGTTGAATACTCAGAACAATTCCAAGTTCAACACCTTGATCCTTGAGTGACTGCGGGAATTCGAGAAGAGGCTCTTCAGATGATCTTTCAGATGGAGGAGTGGAAAAGGGACTAGGCAAACCTCATGGTTCTGCCACAATGACTTTGTCTCAAATAACAAGAAAGAAGAGGTTAATTTCAGGACCTCTAGAAAATGTATTAAATGTATACTCGTGATGTGTTCTAGAAAAAGACTATCAGGAATATGATGTGATCATTGGAAAATATTTTTTAAGACACTAAAACAAACTGATGCCTTTTCATGTTTTAAGAGTCGAGAAAAACGCAAAGATAACTCCATCTCTTTTTGTTTGAATGAGTTTGAAAGTACAAGTGCTTGATGATATTTTAAATTTAGAGAGCTAAAAAGACCAAAACGACTACTAAGGATAATCTAGGCAAACGGATTACTAGGTAACTGTGAACTGCAGAATACCTCCTGACAAACTGAGAAGTACGGGCAGGAAATCTCCTCTAATGTTGTGTTAACTGTATCATGTTTACAAGGTGGGAGACTCAGTTTCCTGTGGATAAAGGATTACAAACCTAGTGGGGTCTCCCTTTATATACACGAAAGTACAGGGAGCACAGGTTCATACTAGTGTTGTCTAATGTCGAAGCGAACAACAACTACTAGGTTTAAAGATGTCGAAACACATCTCTAGCCTAGACCTCTAAAATGTGAGTGTTAGGTTTCAAATGCGCCTTAGGTTAATTGAATACATTTTAAAGTTTATCTTAAAATTATGTCTCAGTTTTTAGCTCCTATCGATGTGACTCGAAAAAATTCGATATGTAGCTAGATGAGACAAAACCCTTTCAATTCAATGAATGTCTACACTAATGAGAGTAGAGAAAAAAATCAATGCAACAAACAAGAAACTAAAATCAAGATGACTCTTCACTACTTCTCTTTTTGAAAACAAAATAATGAAAAATTATTTCCACTTCCTAGCTTCCTATAAAATTCACATCAACTAGTGCTTTCAATGGTAAAAGAAGTTCATTTCCTTTCAATTGCAAAATGATGATGCAATTCTAGCTTTCAATGATGCCACTTAATGCAACATACTGATTCAACAAACTAGAATTATGTATTTTTTAATAGAATGATAGGATGAAGTTCTCACATAAATACTTCAATGAAAAATTTTCAAACAATGAACATTAATCATCTGTAAAAGATGAAAAAGAGAACTCTTTCCAAACTAAACATTCAAAGACTCAATAGAAACGAGACGAGTAATTGTAATCTATGCTTGAAAAGAGACTTTCAACCAAGAAAAGAGCAAACAAAAATTTTCAAACTTGTTCAATTGAAACAAAATGTAGGAATTTACAGGGTAAGTTCCTCAGACAGAACACCAAAAGACACGGCTCACAATCATATCACAGATCAATACACCAGTATTGTTAACGTGGTTAAAACCCTCAAAGAGGGAAACAATCCATGGCTTGAGCCAACATGGCCACTTCAGGAAATTTATTAATAAAAGAATGAAAATTTACATAAGCTTCTCTCATGAAGGGTTACCCTACAAATGACCCTCCATCCTCTTTAAATAGAGATCATGGACCAATCGGTGTTAAGCCACGAATCAAGTGTCGGTAATACCGAGGAGAGAATGAACCGTTGGATCACTACATGTCATGACCGTCGAATTGTAAGTTACAAAGTACATAGTAAAGAAACACACTTTACCTAACTCTACACTAGCCCAAGTTATACTTAACTATTTCCTATATGTCAGAATATCCCAACATGCCCCCTTAAGAACAACTTGGGATGGGATTGAAGGATGTACAAATATGACACAATAGGAGAAAGAGGGAGGCACTAGAGCCTATCCCCCCTTAGTAACAACTTCTTGAACTCCAACCATAAATCGAAGTTTAGTAAACTTCACCTCTGTGAGAGCCTTTGTAAATATTTCTGCAACTTGATCATCTGTTGAACAATATTGCACTTCAAGAACATGGTCATGAACGAGCTTTTTGATGAGGTGCATGCGCAGTTCAATGTGTTTGCTACACTGATGTTGGATTGGATCTTTCCATGGTTGAATGGCACTTTGATTATCACACCAAAATGTAGTCGGATGCTACTACTGAAAGCCAAACTCTAACAGGATTTGACAAAGCCACCGGGCTTCCTTACTAGCTTCTACATCTGCATTAGCTTTTGTTGAAGAAAGAGAAATGCACTTTGTTTCTTGCAAGCCCATGTAATAGGTCCTGAACCAAAAGTGAACACATAACCTGCATTAGACTTCTGATCGTCAGGGTCACCAGCCCAATCAAAATCCATGAAACCAAGCAATAGAGGAGATGCTTCTGCACTGTAATGAATCCCAAACTAGACTATATTTCAAACATAATGGAGTATTCTTTTAGCTTCTTTCCAATTATTTTCCTGGGGGTTTTGCATAAACCGAGCAATAAGGCCAACAACAAAGGAAAGGTCAAGATGATTATGGGTCAGATACAAACATTTTCCTACATGTTGACACTATAAGGTAGCATCAACTTCAGGGGAAGTATAAGTGACTGAAAATTTGGCTCCAGACTGAAAGGGAGAAGGGGCTGGCTTACAGTCTTCCATGTGAAAATGGCATAGAAGATCACAGGCATACTTGGACTGGGAAAGGGAAATACCTTCCTTAGATTGCAATACTTGAAGACCAAGAAAATAATGCAAGTATCCTAAGTCTATCATTTCAAACGTCTTTTTAAGGTTAGACTTCACATGGTTTATAAGGTTGGGATCACTACGAGTGAGGATAAGTTCATCAACATAAAGAACAAGAATGATAAGAGACTTGCCCATTTTCCTGGTGTAGACAGTATTGTCAGAATGACACCTAGAAAAGCCAATTTCTAAAAGAAAGCTATCCATTTTGGCATACCAAGCCCGAGAAGAGATTTCTTAAGCCGACATACAAGGCTGGAGTTTGTTTGTATAAAGCGAGTAGGTTGTTCCATGTAGATTTCTTCATGCAAGTACCTATGGAAGAAGGAAGATTTAACATCCATATGATGGACTTCCCATTTTAAAGACGCAGCAAGGGAAAGAACAAGGTGGATAGATTTAATTTCGGCAACAAAGGAGAAAGTTTCAGTATAGTCAATGCCTTAAACTTGTGAAAACCCCTTAGAAACAAGATGAGCTTTATCTTTATCAACTTTCCTATCTGGTCCATACTTGGTTCTATAAACCCATTTGCATCTAACAAGTTTTCGTCCCTTTGGTAAAGGAACAAGATCCCATGTATCATTTTCCAATGATGAACTATATTCTTCATGCATAGCTGCATCCCAATTTGGATGGCCTGAAGCTTCTCCAAAGGTGTCAGGATCATAATTCGCTAAAGCTTGAGCCAGTAAAGAAGAGGCTCTATCGAACTAAGAACGTGTACATCGTTGATTTGTAGGATCACCGGCAAGAGTGCCTCTTGCATCCCAAGTAGCAAGGACCCATTTTGGATGCTAAGGAGCTGAAGAAGGATCCTGAGAAGTTTGGGGAGGATTGTCATCCTCGCTTTCATCATGTGAAGAAGAAATATTTTCAAAAGTAGAAGAGATAGAGAGAGATGGCACATCCGCCGATATATTTTCAGCAAACTTTACATCTCTTCTAATGATAAGATTTTTGGACTTAAGTGGAATAAGTCTATATCCTTTGACATATTTAGAATATCCAACAAAAATACATTTTTCACTCTTAGGTTCTAAAGCTTTATGTTTCTCATCTGGAATATGGACCCATGCTTCACTTCCAAAAGCACAAAAGTGACTTACATCTAGTTTAATTGAGCTCCAAGCTTCTTCTGGAGTGATATTCTTTAGAACCTTAGTAGGAGGGCGATTTATTATATAATTTGCACAATTAATTGCTTTGGCCCAAAAACTAAGACTGAGTCCTTTAGATTGCAGCATACAATTAGCCATTTCCTTTAAGGTGCGATTTTTCCTTTCAGCTACACCATTTTGTTGTGGAGTGTACGGAACAATATGTTGCATTTGAATTCCATTTTCGGTGCAAAAGTTGATGAATGTGTTTTTAACATATTCTCCACCATTATCAGTTCTTAGCTTAAGCATTTGATGTCCAGATTGTTTTTCAACAAAGGCTTTGAAGGCCAAAAATGTGTTAAATACTTCCTCTTGAGTTTTAAGAAGTATACCGAGGTGCATCTAGAGAAATCATCAGAGAAAGTTAAGAAATACTTGTAGCCAGAGAATGAAACAACTAGAAGTGGACCACATAAATCACTATGCACAAGCTATAAAGGGGTTCAAGTGTGCTAAGAGGCACGTTTTTCAAAACTATCTCAATGATGTTTTCTGAGTTCACATCTGGAAAAAACACCATCTCTGCGAGATACCATTGGAACACATGTCACCATATTTTATTTACATAGATTCTGAAGGAAGTGATAGCTTAAGTGACCAAATCACTCATGCTAAAGTTTGATGACTTCATCATTATGAGCAACAAATACTGAGGGAAAATTTTGACCCAAAGTTTTTAAACTTATACAATATTATAGAATCATCAACAATGCGAGTAGCTAAAATATGTCTAGGATCTCTTAGGTCCTTAATTACAACATCGTGAGGTGAAATTTGAGTGATTTTACCTTCACGTGAATGAGGTATCTAATATACAGATAGAAGGTTACAAGATAAGGTTGGAACACATAATACATCATTAAATTGACCATTTTCTATAAGAACAGTTCCAGTTCCTACAACACTAAGAGATCTATCATCACCAACATATATATTTTTGGTGTTACAATCATTTAAAGAAGAAAACATGGCTTTGTTTTTGGCCATGTGATAATAACCTCCAGAATCAATGAGCCACTCATGAGAATGAGAAGTAGAAGATACATTTAGTGCATAGCCAGACCGAGATGCTTGACTGCCACATACAGAAAGTCCTATTCTTGAAGATGAAGTTGAAGTTGAAGAGTGCTCCAAATGGATGTTTTGCTTCTTCATTGCTGCTTCCAAGGCTTCCATCTTCTTAAAGCATTTGGATTTTAAGTGGCTATCTAGATTACAAAAGTGGCAATGTCTATCAGTATTCTTCCCTTTGGTTTTATTTGCCTTATCATTTTGTTGAAATGATTTTTCATTTTGAGACTCGAATTGCTTAGGACCCTTGTTTAGTTTAGGACCATTCCTTTTAGGACACTTCTTAGGATTCTTTGAATTTGGTTGTTGCTGAACAATTAAGGCTTTCTTAGAAGAGTTTACAAGATTAAGAAGACCAAGATGTAAGAGTTTTTCTTATTCTCTTATTAAAGAATAACAAAAGGAATGAAAGGAAGGGGACTTGTAGACTTTTCCTTGAGAAATGAAGGCTTCTCTTGTAGAATGGAAGGTGGAAACAAACACATAGTAGGCTGGTCCCAACTTAGTAAGAATGGAATAGATAAAGTTACCATCTTCTTTCTTAACCTTAAGACCTTCCAAAAGAAGTATAAGGGTCTTGAACTTGGACATAAAATATTCAATGGAAGGAAAATTATTCGGGTTCAATGTAAGCAACTCATTTTCGAGTTGATGGGCCCTAAGTTCATTTTTAATTCCAAAAGCTTCAGTGATCTGTTTCATTGCTTCATCATGAGTATCAAGTTCTTTGATATGGAATCTAAGGTTTGGAGAAATAGACATCCCTATTAACCCATGTGTTTGATCTTTCCTATTTTCCCATTTCGCTGCCTTATCTTCATCCTTCGGTTTGGTTTCTTGGCCTGAGGCTATTTGGTAAAGACCTTTACTTCTAAGTAAATCCACAATGTAGGACCAGCATTGGAAGTAGTTGGTGATGTCAAGAATAAGTTAGCATGGACTTTCCATTTTTAATAGAAAATGAAGCTGTATATGCTAAAAATAATTGTTCCAATGGAAAGATCTCGAAAAAATAGGCTAATTAAAAAAAAGGGCTTTGAAAATGGCTTTCAGATGAAGAAGTTATATTTTTTGAAGAAAAGTTGTTGAAGATGCCGGTGAAGTGTGCGAATGTGCGGAAATGAATGATAATGTTATATTAAAAAAATCCGCCCCCTTTCCAAACTTAATCTAATAAAGTAGCTTTGGACCAAGAAAGACTTGAACTCAAGACCTCTATTCTCATAAAGTAGCTTTGGACCAAGTGAGCTAGATTGAAAGATTAATAATTTTTGGAAAAAAAGAAGGGGGTTCTTTTTTTAGTCACTGAAGCTTTGGGCTGGGTGCTTACTTCAGAAATCTCTTTTTTTCCCTACAAAACAAAAAACAAAAAACCCAACACAGACATACAAAAAAAAAAAACCTTGCAACTTGAAGTTAGCTTTAGCCAAAAACTAAATATTTTCCTCAATGTTTCTGATTTTTCGAGATCACACTAAGGCACGACGGAAAAGAGCATACGGATGAGAAAAACCCTTCCTCTTTGTTTTTGATTTTCGAAGATCGCACAGGGTCAAGAGGAAAAGAGCACACGCAAAAATGAAAGGTATAGATCCATTAATAAAAAAAACAAAGAGCTAAATAAACTGAAATAAACAGAGAGAAAATAACTAGAAACTGCAAATAAACATTGTATACCTCTAGATCTTAAAAATGACGTAGCTAGGGCTACCAGAAAGCTTTTCACATGAAACAAAAGGGGTTCCTCACTCAAACAAATGCTCCTAACATAATAGAGTAGTCCTCTCAGCCCGAAAGCAGTCAGAAACAATAGGTCTAGGAAACGACAGCCATATGCAGTTCTACAGGCTTCAAATTTGGATCACCAATGGATGTGGCCCTCAAATAGCTTTGATGCCATGCAGGAATTTATAGGGTAAGTTTGTGAGACAGAACACCAAAGGACACCGCTCACAAACAGATCATAGATCAATACACCAGTATTTTTGACGTGGTTAAAACCCTCAAAGAGGGAAAGAGTCCACAGCCTGAGCCAACGCGGCCACTTCAGGCAATTCATTAATAAAAGAATGAAAATTTACATAAGATTCTATCATGAACGGTTTCCCTACAAATGACCCTCCATGATCTTTAAATAGAGATCATGGACCAATTGGGTGTCAAGCCACATATCAAGTGTCAGTAATATCGAGGAGAGAATGAACCGTCGGATCACTACATATCATGACCGTTGGATTGTAAGTTACAAAAGTACATAGTAAAGAAACACACTTTACCTAACTCTACACTAGACCAAGTTATACTTAACTATTTCATGTGTGTCAGAATATCCTAACACCAAAGCAATAAAGAAAACTAGAACACAAAATGCATGGAGCAGTTAACCAACCACTTGATTTGTTGAGCACGAAAACAACTCAATGGACAATGACCTAGATTACATAGGGTCACAAACCATCCAAAGACTCAAAAATCAAGTAAGGAAATCTTAAACCAAACAAGCACACACAAGAAGCTAATGAAGCTTTGTAGCTAGGGAGAACAAAGGAAAACATACTAAGAGGTAGAAATTATGAGAGCAAGAAACACTAATTATGATTCAGGAGAAATCTTGATCTTCACTTACACGATCAGCGTGATTGTATAACTGAAAAAAAGTTCCACAAGGGGCTACTATGTGACTTTTTTAGAGAAATTCACACTAGTCAGTGCGACTCTCAGAAAATAAAACACGTTGATCGAGGATTTCAACAAAAAAATAAACAAATATCAAATATCAAAACCAGACTTGTCACTCTAAATTTCAGAACCAAAGCAGTAAACGAGGCAAAGCACAGAAAACCAAAGGGAAAGGGTGCTACAACAAAAGTTAACACAAACCATGAAATGAAAAACAATCAAAAGAGAGGGATGGATCCCAATAGAGTCACCAATTTGTGGAGTAGGTTAATCTCCTCCCCGGAGAGAGGTGATCCCTCTAGCCATAGAGTGGGTCTAACTGCAAACAGAACAACCTAATGAAAACTTCCCTAAACTAGAATCGAACGAGAGGGCCTACCTCTGAGAATGCTAATCCACTTGATGGTGGCCTCACTCCTTTGCTCCAGCTTATTTTTGTTATTCTCCTTCAAATACCTAAAACAAGTGAAAAAGAGACAACAACAAACGTAATAGCATACAATTGCATTCAATTCACTTAAAAAGTCAAGGAATGTTAAGCCATAAAATGTAATATGACAATCAATGTAGGAAATAAATCATTAGTTGTATTCATATAAATCTCAGAAAGAGGTACAACCAAAGCCTTGACGTTGTAGGTCTCCTCTGATGTATCCCGGTTCCAATACCACTTCTAGTATCTCATGGTTAGCCTCAACAATGGAAGTTTAAGGTTTCTTCCTTTTAGTTCCAAACCAAACCAAACACACTATTCTCCATTTACACACTTAAACTAGAAGGAAAAAACTATAGATATCTTGCTGGTTATTCAAGCTCCAAAAAGACCAGTTCAACTTGGAAAATGAGGAGTTTATATAGCTTTGATGTTGGTGAGATGGTTCCTCTTATGATGGGAGAGGGATTATCTCTTTGGTTTTTTCCATCTTTAATGGGGAAAAAAGTCCAAAGAGACCTCCTTAGCTCTATCGAGCCCAACAAACATCCAACACATCGCCACTAGAAGTTTCTAGACATGAAACTTTGTTTCCTTTTATAAAAATTTCCAGAAGTAGACCGACATGGGTACTGGGCTAGCAGTGGCACTAATCGGTGTTGGTCATAGCATAAACTTCTGCGATCGGCGCAGGTGAGACACTAAGAAAGAGTGTTGATCTTGAAAACTTTGTTTTAAGAAGGATTCTTTGGAAATGTTCTGAAGGGAGTGGGGACTTATTTCTTCAAACTTCAAGGGATGCAAGAGCATAAGTTTCATGGTGAAAGTATAAGAGAGTAGTCACTACTAGGGTTCTCCGACATTAGGAATGGGGAGTGACATGAGAGTGACAAATTACTGTGTAACACATACACATTGAATCACATAAAGATAAGTTCAAATTAATACAAGAACAAAGTTTTATTTCACAATTCTTTAGCAATTAACTATTACTTCCTCCCTACTATCATTTACAGAGGTTAGATATTTATATGAAATCCTTCCTCAACAATTTGAGACTTCTATGCCTACAGTTCTTTTGTTCAATCCTTATTCAAATTTGAAACTAAATAGAAAAGCGTAATTTCGTCATTTTTCTATTCGGAAAGCAAATCAAAGAAACGTGATGTACTCAGACTTGTTTTGCTACGTGTTTCACTTGTGTCTTTGACCGTGCCACTATGTGATTCCTTGGGTGAATTGGCTCGAGTGAATAAGAGAAGATCCATGAGGGGATCGATCCTCAACTACTCATGTGCTTAGTTGCTTCATTAGCATACTAAAACTCTGTGAATCATAGAGGTAGCTACATATTATAAAATAGGTGCAGAGTCATCTTAATTCTGTAGCTAATGCAATCTTTAACATAACAATAAGAAACATTAACGAATATGAAAAATAAGGCATGTAAGAGCTTTTAGCTTATCAAAATCTATGATTTACTACCTTTATTGAGTTGATAATGATGATGAAAAAGAGGAAAATGGAGGAAAAAGGGTGTAAAAACAAAATAGTTATGGAACTCTACAATAATTATGGTCACATTGTGACAAGGATTATGTCTTTCTCCAATGTCACATTGTAACAACCATTGTCATCCATGGTCAACCATGGTTGAGCATTGTATTGTGACAAATATTGTCTCAATATGAAAATCAATCAGGTGGCATTGTGACAAAGATTATCTCAATATGAAAATAAATCATGGTAAACCATGGTACAACATCGCATTGTGACAAAGATTGTGTGAATATGAAAATCAATCATGATCAACCATGTTTATTTTTGGGTTTATAATATTTATCTTAGGGTTTATATACCTTGAGTTTATAATATTAATCCCTTTGTTTTATAATATCAATCCCTTAGGTTTATTAATGTAATGGTTCATATTCCTAGGGTTTATAATATGAGTCCTATGGTTTAATAGAAATCTGTTGGGTTTATAATCATGGTCAACCATGGTCGAATGTTACATTGTAACAAAGATTGTCTCAATATAAAAAAAAAATCATGTTCCACCATAGTCAACAATTGTCAACCACCCTTAACTATGGCCAATCATGGTAAAGCATGGTCAATCATCATGGTCACATTGTGACAAAGATTGTCTCTTTCTCCAATGTCACATTGTGACAACCATGTTCATCCATCATCAACCATGGTCCATTGCCACATTGTCAGAAAGATTCTCTCAATATGAAAATCAACCATGGTCAACCATGGACCAACTTCCCATTGTGACAAAGATTGCATCAATATGAAAATTAACCATGGTAAATGTTGGATTGTGAGAAAGATTGTGTCAATATGAAAATAAATCTTGTGTCAATGTGTTATTTTGATAAAAGTACATTTATTTGTGTAATTTAAATTTAAATTTTAAGTTTATTTTTTAATTTAACTTTTATTAAATCTTGTGTTAATAAATTAATCTAAATATAAAATATATATATACAGTTACTTTGATAAAAGCCAAGTTTATTTGAGTAATTTTAATTTTAAATTTACTTTTTAAATTTAAATTATTAAACTTGTGTTAATAAAAATTTAAATATAAAATATATAGAAGGTATTTTGATAAAAAGTAATTATTCGAGTATTAATTTAAATTTTAAATTTTAAATTTACTTTTTAATTTAAATTTGGGTAATTTGAGTAATTTAAATTACCTTTTTAATATGCCATTTTAAGGAGTTGTCTAACAAGGCTATTGCTAGGACAGCCAATAGTGGGCAAAATCCCCCTAAACAAATTTCAGAAAATCTTGTTTTTGATGTTGGAAATGGATTGAGCATCATCAAAAACATGTAGGACACCTAATATTTTGAAGTTTAACATCGTGGCCCAATTTTCTCTAAATATGACCAGAATTTCCATAACTTTCAGGGCAATTCTTCCCTCTAGTTACACTACTAGTCGTTTTACATGGCATATTGGAATATGTGTCAATGTATTGAACAATGATAAAGAGCGGAGGAATTGATTGCCAAAATTGAAAGAATCCCTTAAAAAAAATCTCATAAAATCTTGTAGACGCACTATTTGAATCATGTTTTTTACGACAGAATTGGATTAGGCACCATCAAAAAAAAGTATTTGACACCTAAAATTATGAATTTACACAGGTTTTACTTGGATTTACAAAAAGCCCTCACAAAGTTTTTGAAAAAATGGTCGGCATTTCCCTAACCTTGAGGGAAAAAAAGCATAATCCTTAGACTATTACGATAAAGACTCCAAAATGGGTCTATACCATAATGAGCCCATGGTATTGACCCATGGTATTAACCTTCATTTTTCGAGGAAAACAATAAAATAAGAGTTCTAGAGAGTTCACCCAGACTTTAAAAGGAGATAAGAGCTAAGCATTGTGGGCATGGTGAGTCTATCTATCTATTCTTTTTCTAGTTTTGATCTAAGGACAAAAACCAATGTGGGTGGATGTAATTGTCTCGTAGATACTATTGTGATTGTACAACAGGAAATGGAAAGCCCTAATAGGCGTGGGGAAGAAAATCCAATAGATCTTGTATCATGGGCACCACCAGACATAGTTATGAGCGCAAAGGATTTAAGCAATGATGTTTAACCTCATGAACAGCAACAAAGAGGAATAATGGTAAGAGATTACTCCTCTTTTAATAGAGTGACAACAGACTTGTCACTCTAAATTTCAGAACCAAAGAAGTAAACGAGGCAAAGCACAGAAAATCAAAAGGAAAGGGTGCTGCAACAAAAGTTAGCACAAACCACGGAATGAAAAACAATCAAAAGAGAGGAATGGATCCAAATAGAGTCACCAATTTGTGGAGTAGGTTAATCTCCTCTCCAGAGAGAGGTGATCCCTCTAGCCCTATAGTGGGTCTAACTGCAAATAGAACAACCTAATGAAAACTTCCTTAAACTAGAATCGAATAAGAGGGCCTACCTCTTAGAATGCTAATCCACTTGATGGTGGCCTCACGCCTTTGCTCAAGCTTATTTTTGTTATTCTCCTCCAAATACCTAAAACAAGAACAAAAGAGACAACAACAGACGTAATAGAATACAATTTCTTTCAATTCACTTAAAAAGTCAAGGAATCCTAAGCCATAAAACGTAATATGACAATCAATCTAGGAAATAAATCATTAGTTGTATTCATATAAATCTCAGAAAGAAGTACAACCAAAGCCTTGACATTGCAGGTCTCCTCCGATGTATCCCGGTTCCAACACCACTTCTAGTATCTCATGGTTAGTCTCAACAATGGAAGTTTAAGGTTTCTTCCTTTTATGTCCAAACCAAAACAAACACACTATTCTCCATTTACACACTTAAACTAGAAGGAAAAAAAACTATAGATATCTTGCTGGTTATTTAAGCTCCAAAAAGACCAGTTCAACTTGGAAAAGGAGGAGTTTATATAGCTTTGATGGAGGTTAGATGGTTCCTCTTATGATGGGAGAGGGATTACCTCTTTGGTTTTTTCCATCTTTAATGGGGAAAAAATCCCAAAGAGACCTCCTCAGCTCTATTGAGCACACCGAACATCCAACACATCGCCACTAGAAGTTTCTAGACATGAAACTCTCTTTCCTTTTATAAAAATTTCCAGAAGTAGACCGACATGGGTATTGGGCTAGCAGTAGCACTGATCGGCGCGGGTCATAGTGTAAACTTCTGCCACCGGCACGGGTGAGACACTCAGAAAGAGTGTTGATCTTGAAAACTTTGTTTTAAGAAGGATTCTTTAGAAATGTTCTAAAGGGAGTGGGGACTTATTTCTTCAAACTACAAGGGATGCAGGAGCATAAATTTCAGGGTGAAATTATAAGAGAGTAGTCACTACTAGGGTTCTCCGAGATTAGGAATGGGGAGTGACACGAGAGTGAAAAATTGCTGTGTAACACATACACATTGAATCACATATAGATAAGTTCAAATTAATACAAGAACAAAGTTTTATTTCACAATTATTTAGCAATTAACTATTACTTCCTCCCTACTATCGTTTACAGAGGTTAGATATTTACATGAGATCCGTCCTCAACAATTTGAGACTTCTATGCCTACAAGTCTTTTGTTCAATCCTTATTCAAATTTAAAACTAAACAAAAAAGCGTAATTTCATCGATTTTATATTTGGAAAGTAAATCGAGGAAACGTGATGTATTGAGACTTGTTTTGCTACGTGTTTGACTTGTGTCTTTGACCGTGCCATTATGTGATTCCTTGGGTGAATTGGCTCGAGTGAATAGGAGAAGATCCATGAGGGGATCGATCCTCAACTACCCATGTGCTTAGTTGCTTCATTAGCGTACCAAAACCCCGCGAACCATGGAGGTAGCTACATATTTATAAAATAGGTGCAGAATCATGTTAATTCCGTAGCTAATGCAATCTTTAACATAACAATAAGGAACATTAACGAATAGTAAGAGTTTTTAGCTTATCAAAATCTATGATTTACTACCTTTATTGAGTTGATAATGATGATGAAAAAGAGGAAAATGGAGGAAAAAGGGTGTAAAAACAACACAGTTATGGAACTCTACAATAATTATGGTCACATTGTGACAAGGATTATGTCTTTCTCCAATGTCACATTGTAGCAACCATTGTCATGCATGGTCAACCATGGTCAAGCATCATATTGTGACAAATATTGTCTCAATATGAAAATCAATCATGGTGAGAATGATCCAACGTGGCACTCTGACAAAGATTGTCTCAATATGAAAATAAATCATGGTAAACCATGGTCCAACATCGCATTGTGACAAAGATTGTGTGAATATGAAAATCAATCA
>APFE031018180.1:0-36326 GCA_000404065.3 Pinus taeda
CTTATGTTTAGTTTAGGGTTTTTTGCCCTAGAAGGAAACCCCTCTCTTTGTATGAGGGCATTGTATTTTGAGGCGGTGATAGAGGTGTATTCTGTGTGTGAGCGGGAAACAGAGAGGTGAAACTGTGAGAGAAAACAGAGGATATTACAACGGCTTTGTTGTAGGTTGTGTCTCTTCATTTTGCTGGATCATAGAAAAGAAGGGCTGGCTGTTCGAGGTGGACGTAGCCCAAACTGGGTGAACCACGTATATCTGTGTCTCTCTTGTTTTGTGCGTTTTCTGTGTTTATATTTCTGCAATATTTTATGTGTTCCATTGCTCCGTAATATATAATTTTCTAACAAATTTATAGGAAACTGGGTTATATGGTTTTTATATAATAAATTTAGTTTATTAATATGAAATGTGATGGATGAGTTTTTTCCTAAGTAAATGGACAAAAAGCATGGGATTGCACATTTAGGCTTTGAACATAGGAAAAAGGGATTTTTAGTGGGTTTTTTTATGTGAAATGGTTTTACATGGAGGGGGTATTTCTTTCCTTAGGAAAAAATGTGTTTAAACCTTAGGAAAGGGGTTTATATGGGGGTTTTGTTACTTTTCCTAGGTAAATGGAGTATAACCTTAGGAAAAGGGATTTTCTTAGGGTAATGAAGGGAAATGGATTTCATGAAGGGGGAATGTGTTTACTAAGGGGATTCTAGTACTTGCATCCATAAGTTATTAAGCCGACGGTCTCGTCCCTCCAAAAGTCAAAGAAATGCTCTGAGCCCTTTTGACTTGTAAGGTTTAAAGTATTTAGAACATAATGGTTGATAGGAAATTAGTAAGTAAAGGGAAAAATTGAATGAGGGGAAGTTAATTACATGAACTTGTAAATTTTTTCCTTTGCCTTCATAATTTACATGTTGAAATATGTGTACAAGCATGAGGCACATTTTTTGTTCCAAGTAACTTTGTAATTCAACAACCTTTATTCTAATTACTGTTTCCAAGAAAACTAGTGTCTATTCAGATCTGCTAGTCCCACTAAGACGGGTAGCTATCTTAGAAATAAACAATTCAAAGTAACTTGTGTTTTCCTTTATGAGAGATAGATGAGAGAGAAGTAGAGAGGACCAATCTGCTTCAAAGAACACATGTAGAGTCAAAGCAGCAAAATACCATCAAAGTATAGATATCTATAACCATAAAAAATGTAGAGTCAGATGTACATTAACCATACAAATGCATACACATATAGAAGATTCAGAAATATACAAGTATATGGAGGAAAATGAAAATAGCTTTATTGATAGAAGTAGTAGAAGAGAGGATTACAACCCAGCTATCTGATCCCGTGCCATCCTCCCAGCATGAAAGCCCTCTTCACCTCATGAAAAGCTACATCTCCCAAAAATACAATGTCTCATAGATAAACTAACAACACTTCCTTACAAAATACAAAATTCTAGCCTTTGGATCTCTAGGATGAGGGATCCATATATAGATATTTGTAGCGGGTGAGTCAGTTTCTTGGTTTTTGATTAGTTTCATTTCACTGATAGTTCTTGGTTCCACTTGGAGATTCCATGATCTCTTACTCATCCCTGGGCGAATTCAGAGAGGCAAGTGTCATATGAGCAGTTTCTAGAAGATTCTCTGAGTTTCCACCTAGCAAATTGCCTCTACCATTTGTCTACTCTCTCTCATCGCACCCTACAGAAGGACTTTTCAATATGCATTGCACCCTTTGTGTGTAACACGTGAGATGCATCACACCCTCAGCATGGAGAAGTCTGTATGGTCCAGTTTTAACCAGTTCTGAGTAGTTTTTAAGGGAGAGCTTCTGGGAAATGATGTAATCAGTTGACCTTGATCATTTAGGGTATGAAACAAAACGTTTAGGGGTTTATTAGCCCTTGTTTATGGACATATGTGATTGGGGTTGTAGTGCCCAAATATGTCTATAACAGTTACCCCCTAAAGCATGAGGTCATAAATCTTCTGATGTCGGGTGAAATGCTTTATCATGAGGATCCGAGGTTTTCCGAACTAGAAGGTGACCTGTAATAAGATACAATACAATACATTATCTTCATAATATTTTCATGATCTAGCTAAGGCGAGCATTCCCATGCTCAACTTTATAAATTAATTTTCATGTACATAGGATAGACAATCGTCTGTGTGGCAGACTGATGATTCTGGTAAAGCCATCATCCTTTAGCTCGGATGATTATCTGTGTAGCTATGGAGTACATTTGATGTCTTTATTTTCTTGAATATATCATAGCTCAGATGGATGAAACTAGTTCTGGGGTCTTCAAACTCGTTCAATCTTCGCTCAAAGTACAAGTTGATCCATGTGAAAAGATGTTCTTGTGTCGAACATGGAAAGACATTGCCTGATTACCAGCCAATGACGTAAGCTGTTAACAGGCATGAGAGGAATCACCGATAATGATAATGACCTTCAAGGTACTACAGTACAATTCACATGGTGTGAATACATGAGTCGATGTGGAACACCATGCAAAATCTTTTGGTCGAAGGCCATTGATGTAAACCTTTCGCCGGAAGTGAGAAACTTGCCATTGAGGCATGTAAGCTTCAAAATATTGGAAGGGTTGTTCCTAAGTCAACTTCTTAGCTAATGAGCTGATGTCGACAAGAAGTTGCCCATCATAGGAGGGCCTCAATGAATACCACATATATGACACGAAACAGAGCAAATGATTTTGTGGAGGAGAAAACGATCTCATGATACACAATTCTGAGTGACTTCTCTTGAACATATCGGTGACACTGAGATGGATTGGTAGGGTTAACCCCAAAAATGGATGGTACGGAGGACCAATGGTGATATGACTAGTGAACAGAATAACCTAACCCGACTCAATCATGGTGATGGAGTGAAAGTGTCATGTTCAAGAGCGACATGCTATCAATGAAGTTCTTCAAGTTTTCTTCCCTTTTTCCCCAGTCATTGATGACCAATACCTATTTATTTTTTTCAAGCTTGAGGAGGATAACATATGCTTGTTCTATAATTTGCCCTTCAGGAAACATGTTACTATGTTTTAGCAAGCCTACCGACAGTGAAACTCGCTCTTGTTCGTATGGACAAGTTTGTCGCTATTGTTTTAATGAGTTTAACGACAAAGGTAAATTGGTCCTTTTCAGTTTTAGAGAGTTTGAAAAGAGACAGAAAGGAAACTCCAGTAGTCCTTTTTCGTAGTATAATTCCTTAACTCTAGAAAAGTATAAAATAATACGAAAGGGATGACTTTTTCGATCACTTTAGCGAGCCGAAAAAGACAAGCGCTCGATCTTTTTATGTAATGATCCCTTAGGTCCAAAAATATTAAAATATAGAGGAGGGATGGAACTTCCAATCACTTTAAAAAGCTGGAGAGGCCAATTGCTCGGCAATCGTTTCATATTTTATGAGTCTAAAAAGAGTTTAAAAGAGACTCGTTTTTTAGGAACGAGTGATGTTTTCGGGTAGCAATTGGTTCCAGGTAAGTTTGGAACTTTTCAATCATGGCAGTGTAAAGACAGTGGCTAACAAAATCACTTGTCACAACTATTCCTCAAAAGGGTAAACAATCAAGTGGAGGCGTATGATCACCTAAAAGAGTGGAGGTGACGGTAAGAACATGACCAAGGCTCAAAAAGCTGATAGTGATGCGATCATAAAGGTTATTTACTAAGGGTGGATTCATTTTCTAATGAGCTTGAATCTTTTGGAAACTATGCTCAGAGCTAGGTTTATTTTTTAACGAGCTTCAAATTTGTGGAAACATTGCTCGTTCCAGTTGTCTTTAAGGATGTCTCTCATTAGTAGGTTCATTTTTTAGTGAGCTTGCCCCATGCGAAACTTTTCTCATGAGCCTTTTGTATGCAAGTTAGGAATGACCAACTACTATCCTAAGGGTTAGTGAACTACTAAGTTTAGGTAGGATAGTTTCATACAAAACATTTCCTTTACTTTGCCAGTGCCATTGGCCCCTGCAAAGGTGAATGGTGGATTAGACCAATCACCTAACTTAAGCAGTTGAAGTTAGTAAAAACTACGGGGTTAGAGTTACGCTCATTGCTTTTCACTTGCGTAAAAAAGGTTTGCATGCCCCAGGCAAAAGAAAAGTAGAGTTTCCAGGTTACCATATGGAAGTTCTTGGATTAAAGCAAGGTTGTTTCATCCACATTGTAGACAAAACACTTCCTTGGCTCTGTCCATGTAAATAGACAAAGGTGAAAGGCATGGATCCATTTCCAATCACATAACCTTCGACAAGGAAATCTTTTTCCAGACTGATCCCATATCTTAAACAGATGAGTGTGTCAAACTAGTCATATATCCTATGAGGAAACCTATATTTTATCTGGGGTTTTCCTGCTGAAGCAGACCAAGGTGCATGCCCCCTGGGTTTCGTCACATTCACCGAATCACTCGCGGTCATTAGGTGGACAAACTGGAGGTTGATGAGACATTCCTTTTGTAAAGAGACCATTTAGGGATGGAATTTGACTAGTAGCCGTGTTTGAACCAGGGAATTAAAGGTGGTCAATGAGTTGGACCATTCTGCCTTCATATGGGAAGCACATCACCCAAAAGAGTGAGGAAACAATATCTCCCATGTTGTAAATCTAGTCACGCCCAAGGAGTAGATTGTAATCTAGTGGCCCTTGGACTACCATCATGTTCAGATGAACAGTTTTCCTTCTCAAAGTTATAGGAAAATTTGGAAGGATCCCTAATGGTTGACTGGTTCCTTTATTGAAGCCTGACATATTTTGAATATCAGGGAGAAGTGATGGCGAACCAAGCGCTTTCCAAGCAGTTGAGGAAAGGATACTCACGGAAGCCCCTTCATCTATGATAGTGCCAACCATGATCATTTTGTAAGCTTGTACTATGATTTGGAATGGCGCATTAGATGGTAGGCAGGGTCTCGCTAGTAGATTCTAATCAAAGGAAATGACTAGATTGCTTGGAGGAGGGACTGAATAAACAGACGGATGAATATCTTGAAATGGGGAAATTCCTTCTTGCGGTAAAGGAATGGGTAGATTGCCCTCGGGTTCATCAGACTCTGTGTTGACAAAAATAATTTGAACGGTGTCGTTCTCATTCTCTTTGGAGACTGTATCATCTAAAGATGGACCTTCTGAAGACAAGACTGGGTCAACTGTCATCTTGACCTGTTGACTTTGGTCCAGTCTGGACTCAGAGGCTTTATCTTCAATGATAGGAATTTCAACTGAAAACAAAGATGTGTCAATCAGATTTTCAACTAGCGATGGACTTGGCAAGAGTTTCATGTATCCAGGAGGAAGTCGCTGCAGTGAAGCAGGACAGTTATCCAAGACTCTTTTAGCTTCATCCAAGAAGGGACAACGGTCGAGGGCATGATCACCGTCACACAACCTACAGGGAAATTTAGATCTTAATTTTTGTCCATTGACTTCATTTTCACTAGTTGATGATGTACTCTCAACATGATCGATAGAGGTTGAAGACACAGGATTGTGCAAGCAGGGAGACCAATCTCTTAAGATCTGTGAGATGCAAGGACAATCTTGATGATAGTGGTCTCCTTTGCAAATGACACATGGAGATTTCAATTTGGATAGTGCAATGTGTGGATTTTCACCAGACGATGCATGGTTGCCCCCTATCACCATTGGCTTCTTCTTCTTCTTCTCCTTCCCTATCTTCTTCTTCTTAGTTACTTAGTTTTTAGTGTTACTAGTTTCACCAAGTGAAGAGGAAGAAGGAGTGGGAGAAACAAATGAATTGGAAGGTGGGGGAGCAACTTCAGTATCATTTGGTTGCTAATTTGATTGCTGAGGAATCACGCTGTTTTGAATGACAGAGGTTGAGAATAGCCAAACTGGCAGGCCAATTGTCAATCCTAGAAGGAATAATGTAGCCATATAAGGGGCACCAATATCTCCCCAAGAAGTGAAAGTACTAGGATTCCCCCCAAGAGGAAATCCTTGATTGGTGGACTCCATTTTCTCAACCTAAGACTAATGAGGGAACAATGATGTTATTCCGAATAAAATAAATTTTATGACGCTTTGACACAACTTTCTTTTTCAATTTTTAAGAGTCGAGAAAAAGATAAAGATCGCCTTCGATTTTTAATGGGCCTAAAGTGACAAGTGCTCAGATGGACCTTTTCTTTTAAGGAGCTTGAAAAGGAACGAATGTGACTACTCTAGAAATCTAGATAGGGGGATTACCAAACCAATCGCAACACTGTAATATACACCTCAGTGGTAAATTATAGAGAAATTACCAAGGACTTTACGTATGGCAGTCAATCTTCCTGAATGTTGTGTTCAGTGCATTGTGATCGATAGGGTGGAAAACACAACACTTGTCATATAAAAGAGGAGGAATCACCCAACCTACAATGAAAATGATAGTTACCAGGCTTTACAACGCCAGAATACGTCTCTAGCCTAGACTTCTAGATGTTGTGTGTTAGGTTCCAAAGCGTTTTTATGTTCATTGAGAGGTTTATTTTACAATTGATCTTTCTTAAGAATTTTTCCTGTCAAGGTTCACCATGTGATGTAGATGTACAATTCCAAAATATGCAATTTAAGATGATAAACAGTCCTTTATTTTCTTTTAGCAATGAAAATCCTAGCTACTAAGGAAAGAGGAGTAAAATTCTTTCAACATAGAGCAGAGAACACACAGTAAATGCACTTTTCCTAAATCAATTTTTGCATGTCGTCTAAATACAAATGCACATGCATGTATTTGTTTTTCTACTTTCTTAATGTGAGAATGACAAAAAGAAAACTAACTATAGATCTGAATTACTTTTCCTCAAAGTGATACTTTACCAATTTCTTTTCAAAAACAAAATGAAGACTAAGATGACACTTTCACTTTCGAATGGAAAACTATTTTCGACACTTCAAAGAATTGGTAATTCAAATAAAATACAATTGCAAAAGTGTAATTGACTATCTAAAAGAGGAATACTTTACAACAATCTTTTCTTGACTGAAAACGACAGTTGCGACACTTTCAAATAAAAAGACGACAGTTCGATTAAGCTACTTTTTTTAAAGCAGGAATATAAATGATGAAAAATACATTAAAAAACATTCACAATTCCTTATCAGTGTAGTTTGAATAATGTAAAGGAAGAGAGTTTCAACAGTGATATACTGATCATAGGATGCAAAACTACTTAATAGAGCTAAAAATAATGAAGAAAAAACCAAAATCTGGAGTGAGGAACAGTCTCACTCAATCATCGCACCTGTCCTTAAGGGAAGCAGGGATGCATCTCACCTGCAGCACATGGGAGGTGTGATGCATCTAGACTGCCAATGAGAGATAGTGCGATGGTCCAAGGACAAGAATGAGCTTGGTTTCACCCACAGTTTGCAGCTAAGTTCAGGGATTTAGGATGAGCTTATGATAGGCAACAAACACAAGGTATAGGGGATGATCTAAAGAGGTTATTGAGCTACCATCAAGGCTCTTAGGATGTTTGCAAGTCAAATGTTTAGTTCATAAACCAACCCGAAGATTGACTGAAGCAGCATTGATCTACTTTGTAGTTGCATAGAAAAAGCAGTTCGAAGGTTAGCTGGCTTAACTTTAGGCTCTGTCTGTAGTTTATAAAGCAAACAACAGTAACAAACAAACAAAATATTCGCTCCCCAGTCGAGTCACCATTTTGTTTCCGAGAAAACTAGTGTCTATTCAGATCTGCTAGTCCCACTAAGATGGGTAGCTATCTTAGAAACAAACAATTCGAAGTAACTTGTGTTTTCCTTTATGAGAGATAGATGAGAGAGAAGAAGAGGATTGAACCAACCTCAGTCTTTCGCTTGGCTCCTTACATGTTTCCTCTCTCCCTTGATAGAGCTTTTTCCACTCTTTTCTCACTTGTCTCGCTTCAAAGAACACCTGTAAAGTCAAAGCAGCAAAATACCATCAAACCATAGAGATCTATAACCATAAACAATGTAGAATCAAATGTACATTAACCATACAAATGCATACCCAAACACAAGATTTAGAAATATACAAGTATATGGACGAAAACTCAAATAGCTTTATTGATAGAAGTAGTAGAAGAGAGGATTACAACCCAGTTGTCTAACCCAGTGCCATCCTCTCAGCATGAAAGCCCTCTTCACCTCATGAAAAGCTATATCACCCAACAATACAATGTCTCACAGAGAAACCAATGGCACTTCCTTACAAAATACAAAATTCCAACCTCTCGATCTCTAGGATGAGTGACCCATATATAGATATTTGCAGGGGGGTGAGTCAACTTTTGGGTTTTTTATTAGTTTCATTTCACTGATAGTTCTTGGTTCCGCTTGGAGATTTCATGATCTCTTACTCATCCCTCGGCGAATTTAGAGAGGCAAGTGTCATATGAGCAGTTTCTAGAAGATTCTCTGAGTTTCCACCTAGCAAACTGCATCTGCCATTTGTCTTCTCTCGCTCATCACACCCTACAGAAGGACTTTTCAGTATGCATCACACCCCTTGTGTGTAACAAGTGAGATGCATCACACCCTGAGCATGGAGTAGTCTGTATGGTCGAGTTCTGAGTAGTTTTTAAGGGAGAACTTCTGGGAAATGATGTAATTAGTTGACCTTGATCCTTTAGGTTATGAAACAACACTTTTAGGGGTTTAGAAGCCCTTGTTTTATGGACATATGTGATTGGCGTTGCAGTGCCCAAATATGTCTATAACACTTACCCATTTCTTACCTCTAACATATTTTCTTCATTTCTTAGGGTGCATTTAGGCTAGCAAACCCTTATTCATCTATTTTTGTTTTTTAAAGTACATCTATCTAATTCTAACGTTATATCATCCAAGGGCTCAGATTAAGCTTATGAGATCCTTTTATTTTCTCTACCTAACTATGATCTGCCAAGATTAAACTATTTTGTCAGATTTTATTCTCTAATCATAAGCATGAAATTCAAATCATGGAAAAACCAAGATTAAATAGTTTGATTACCATGGATTGTGGCATGAATAACAAGTTGTACACAATCATTATTATCCATGAAAAGTAAATAGTAGTGGCAGTTGTACTTGCACACTTTAATGGTCTTTTGTTTTTGGGGTTCATACTCTTTCATTTTTTTTACCTTCTCTTATTCTTTTTGTCCTTTTATTTATCTTTTAGGACATACCCTCTTTACATTTTTTATTTTTTATAATATGGAAAACATTTGCAGAAAGCAAAGGTATATACAATATTACAAGGCTCAACCTTAGTCATTGAAAATTATGACTCCTATTGGTATAGGAACCTAATAGTGGCTCCACTTGGGGTTGGCATTTCTTTGTGAAATGTCAAAAACTTTATAGATCAGTAGCCTTTGAATTTTTGTTGATGTTTCCTTGCAAACTGTCTTTCTATGAATATACATTATTGATACTTATGATAGTGAATCTTTTGAAGTTTAGGGCCTTCTCTTCGGGCTTCAACCTCAAAGATCATTATCTAATCCAAACTAAACTCCTAAAAATACAATATATACAAATGAAAATTAGTAATTAGGTTTAAAGTAGTGTTTCAACATTCGACCACTCACTAGCCCACCTTCTACATCTATATCATCAATTTCTCTTAAGAACGAAGCATTATTTCCTCTATAAGCATAAATAACATAGGAAACTTTACATAGGAAATCAAATTTCCGATGCTTTCCTTTATCTTCCCTCCTCGAGTCCCACTTTAGCAATTTGTAACCAATGTAGAAATCATCATCCTTGGTTCACTTATCAAAAATCTTCTTTATCATTTCTTGCACAACTTAAGACTTGACATAAACCTCTTCTCTTGTTTGTTTTAGATGTATAGTTTGGTTGATTCTTCTTTGGATACAATTTGGTTCAACCTATATTTCTTGAAGTATCTTCATTACTGGCATTCCCAAAGAGGATGGAAAGACAACTTCCATTCCATAAACTAGTTGATAGGGAGAAGTACCAATTTATTTCTTTGTATTCAATCTATCTGCCCACAAGGCATTGACTAGATTTCTATTCCAAGTTTTCTTATTGTCCTCTAGTAACTTTTTGATGATATTTACTAGGATTTTGTTTGAGGATTAAGCCAATCCATTACCTTGAGGGTAATATGCTCTGGAATGGCCAAGGGTGATATGGTATTTATTGCATAAATCTATCATTCTTTTAGATTTAAAGGTTGCTGCATTATCAGTAATGAGCTTCATTGGAAATCAAAATATAGATAGAATACTGGTTTCAAGGATGGAAATGATAAGAGTATCTATGGCTTGCCTTGAAGGTATGGCCTCTATCCATTTTGTGAAGTAGTCAGTGATAGTAAGGATCCAGTTTTGTTGGGCAGAGGAGGGTGGGTGAATTTCACCAATGAAGTCTAGTCCCCATTATTGAAAAGGTATTTCAGTAGAGATTGGCTTGAGGGGTAATGGTAAAAGATTTTTCTTTCCCTCAAATATTTGACATTTGTGACAAGAGGTCACATATTTCTTGACATCAGCAAACAAGGTAGGCCAGTCGAAAACATCTCTAAGAATTTTATCCACAATTGTCTTCCAATAAAGGTGTCCTCCACAGTCACCTACATGAAACTCTTGTAAAACTTTGTCAGCTTCTTCTTTTAGTAATCAATTGAGAAGAATACCTTCATGGTCTCAACAAAACAAAACATTATCTAATATACAAAATCTAGAGGATTTCATCTTTGAAAATATGCTTTTAGTCCTAGATAATTAAGGAGGAGCTTGTAAATTTAGTAAAATATAACAAATATCAGCATACCATGGTGATTCAAGAAAGACCTGGCTGATTAGTGGAGTCACCACCTCCTCTTCATTATCTATTGCTGCAATAAAGTTAATATCGAAGGCCTGATAGTTCAATTCAACCATTAGCTTGGCTAAACCTTTTATTAGGATTGGTGTTTTAATTAAGGCTAGTTTAATGTCTTCAAAGGATTTTTTAGCCTCAACAGTCCATTTTATTGTGGAGTCTGTTTTGAGCATATTGTTAAGTGATCTAATTAATTTTGCTAGGTTAGATATAAATCTTATAAGAAAATTTATTTTTCCTAAGAAAGCTTGTAATTCTCTAATGTTCCTAGGGTGTCTTATTTGTAAGATGGCTTCTATTCTTGCTGGATCTATTCTTATACCATATTTCAAGATTATATGACCTAATAAGTTTCCTTCCTCTAACCCAAACAAGGATTTTTTGGGGTTCAAGGAGATCCCATACTTCCTGCATTTAATGAACACTCGCCTTAGATGATCTAAATGTTGATTGTCTGACTTTGATAACATAGTAATGTGATCTAGATATATCACAAGGAAATCATGAATTTCTTTAGCAAAGGCTATATCCATAGCCCTCTGGAAAGTGGCGCCTGCATTCATTAGCCCAAAAGGCATTTTCACATACATAAAAGCGCCCCAAGGAGTAGTGAAGGCAGTCTTGGGTTGGTCATCAGGATGAACTAAGATTTGATTATAACCAGAAAACCCATACAACAATGAGATTCTAGTTGATCCAACTACTCTCTGCACAATGTGATCCATCTTAGGGAGAGGGTAATTGTCTTTCAGCGATACTTTATTAAGGTTTCTGAGATCCACACAGAGTCTAATCTCACCTGTTTTCTTTCTTATTGGCACTAAGTTTGATACCCAATCAAAGAATCTAATTGGTGCAATTATTTTAGCATCATACATCCTTTGAATTTCTTTTTCTATAGCAGGAAATAAGTCAGGGTTTATCCTTCTTAGTTTTTGTTTGAAATGATTTTGATTTTCTTTTATAGGAATAGTGTGCAAGATGATGTTGGTGTCATAGGATTTGAGGTCCTCATAACTCCAAGCAAGAACATCCCTAAATTATTTCAACAACTCAATGTATTTCACTTTTTCTATTGGAGGTAATGATTTTCAAAGTTTGATCAATTTTGGACTTTCATCAGTGCCTATGTTGCATTCCTCAATGTCAGATCTTAATGGTTCCATCTTAGGTTTCTTAGGAACATCATTTGAATAAAATAAATATTCCAAAGGGGTTAATCCCTTTGGTAAGAAGTTATCATTTAGATTGATTACTTTAGTTTCTTTATTTATCATTTCATCAATTTCCAGTAGCTCTAGGTTATCTACATCTGATTTGTTAAATTTGGTTGGGTTAAGTCTATCTATTTTATCATCTTCTATCTTGTTTATTTCTATTCTATCCTTAGTGTCAAAATCTATGGAAGTATCAATATCTATGTTATTATTTACAAATTCTTCTTCTGAAAGAAAAAATTTATTTATCTATTTATCATTAGTAAATATCTATCAGTTCTTCAAATTATCAGGAATTGCAGGTTTCTGCCTAACTTCAGCAGTGTACTGATAGTTAGGTTGGAAGAGTAATTTACAAGTGCTGGAAAACATTGCTAAACTATGAGCTTGCATGTTATGTTTCCTAGGGATGACTACAAGCTTGGTTTCTAAGAAAGTATTTAGGATTTCTACAATAGTATCTCTATAGCAACTTAATCTAGGGTCTTCAGTCATATATACAAAATCTATTTGCTTCAAAATTAATCTAGAGTCTCCCATAATAGAAACTCTTTTAGCTCCTAAATCCTTAACTAACTTAACATCTAAAATTAATGCTTCATATTCAGCTATATTATTTGTACATTTAAAGTTTAGTCTATAGGCATGGCCTTCTGAATAATTATTCCCTAAGTTATATATCCATACTCCTACTCCTGCTCCTAACCTATTTACTGATCCATCAAACTCTAAATGCCATAAGATTTCATGATCATAGTTTTCACTATCTGGTGGAATAAACTCTTCATCATTCACAACAACTAGACCTTTTTGTTTATTGAATATCTCTATGGTCTGCCTAGTCTCATCTTGTGTAGAAACTACAACTTCTTTCGATTCTATATTAGTGCTATCTAAAAGTGTTTCTTGAGTCTGATCAACATTATACAAAATAAAAGAATCAATATCTGAGTGTATGGAGTAGATGGGAAAGTTTTGAGGCCAATCCTGGCTACTTACCATATATTTCATTAAGGTTTCTTGGTATAGTTTCTTAGGTTGTCCAAAAATAGAAACTATTGCATAAGACATATCAAGTTGAAGAGATCCATGAAGTTTGGCTCCCTGTGATCTAGATAAAAGCATGCCATACTTTGGTGGGATGCCAACAACTACAATTTCCATTAGGATGCTCTTGGTGGGATTTTGGACTAAAGTAACACATAGGTCTTTGATTAATCCTAGACACTTTACTTGAGTAGAGTCAAAAGAAAATAAGTCTTTGTAGGGCCTTGTTATGTCTAGGTTTAGCTTTTCCATTACTGATTCGAGCATTAAATTGTGAGAAGCTCCCAAATCCAATATTGCATTGTGTAAAATCTTGTCATGGATACTAAGGCTTATATAGAAAGGTGGAATTCCTCCTTCTAATGGTTTTCCATTAACATCAGGACCGAATATAAGTTCTAGTTTATCATCAAACAAGTTAACTGAATCTTCATTTTCAGCAAAGTTTAAGGTCTGATTTATCTGAGATTTGTAAGGTTCATTCTAGATAAGTTCTATTAAAGGGACTGGAATCTTTAGCTTACCTATCTCTTCTCCCAAATTGAAAGGCAAAGAAGTTTTTTCTAATTGAGGATTTTGAGTCTTAGCAGTAGGAATTTGAGTGGGATTGTTTTCTTTTTCTTTATTGGGGACTTCTTTTTGTGGATTTACAAGTGGAATTGAAGTATGGGCGATTAGTAGAAGGTTGATAAAGGGTTATATCTACAATTGTGGGGCTAGAAGGATTTTGGTTCCGCCTAGGGAGAATTTGAAGGACCTTTGACACAGGGCCTTCCTTTATAATTTTGGGCTAATTTTGGGTTGTTTTCTTTGTCCGGTTAGGAACATCCGAATTCCTTTTGGTTCTTAGTTGGTATTGCTTGTGGACCTAGAAAATAGCAGATTCATACCCTTGTTTATAGTCAAATGATTCACTAGACTGTACCTGTAGTTGATGTAGCATATACAGTTCCTGCTCATCTTGAGTTAGAAAAACAGTGTCTTCATCATTTACTCCCATTAGGTTAATTTGTGTGTCATGCTCTGTACTTTCTGGATTGGATGTTTCTACATAATTTTCTTGAAAATGAGGCCTTATGTTCTAATCTGATCCATATTTCTCTGTGTTTTGGTTATTTATGAAATTAGGGTTTCTAATTGGAGGTGCTTGTTTGTTATCCCATTGGGGTTTCCTTTTCATGCTACCTATTCTCTCCATTAGTCTTTCCATGTTTTTGGCCAAGTTATCTATTTTTTTATCAGACGGTGAAGTTTCTTCCTTAGCATTTCTTTTTTAATTTCTAACTCTAGCCCTTTTAGCTAACAAACTTGCTTCTACGCTAACAACTACACTTTGCATCTCCTCTAAAGTAGGGGGGTTTCTTTCCATGAGCTAGTATGAAATATCAATATCAAAACCATCAAGGAACTTTATTAAGGCTAGGTCAGGCGAGGTTCTACGGTTAACTGGGATCTTATTATATATACTATTAAATCTAGTGCAGTAATCTTGAATTGTTTCGTTAGGTCCTCTCTTAAATTTTTCATATTCGGAAAGGATCTGTAAAGGATTCTTTTTCTTTTCCCACCTATCAATAAAAAACCTTTGGAAGTTTGCTAGGTCTGCTATGTGATTGGCAGGGGAGGCTTTAAACCACTTCTTGAAATCACTAGTCAAAGATTGGGCAAATAGTCTCATCTGAACATCAGCTTCATCTAATTCATGTAGTTCAAAGAAGTCAGACATAATTTTTACATGTTTTTGGGCCGTATACTGACCAATAGCATCAAACAAGGGAATATTACTCTAATAATCTCCAATCATAGCATGAAGTTGGGTAGGTAAAACAAGAGGAGCATATATGTTTTCCATTGTTGTTGATTAGCATGGGATAAGTTGTGGGGTTGATATAGTTGGGACTACTACAGTATTAGATGAAAAATCAGGACTAGTAGGCGGTGAATGAGTAATGACAGGCTGGTGAGGGAGTGAAGGGGTAAAGGGTGGTGTAGAATGGGATTTAGGAGGTACTGAAGTTGAAGGGAATAATAGTGAACTCAAAGTAGTGTAGATCTATTCAGACAACTCATGGGTAGTAGTGGTAATGGATGATTGTGGAGGTTTTAGAATATACTCATCAATGGATATGTTCGCCTATTGGATTTCAAGGTCTGCAATGAACTCAGGGTCTAAAACAATATCATATATTTCACTTTCAGACTTTGCTTTAAATAATGATAGACCAAATTTCTCATCAAAGGGTAGACCTTCTAAAAACAACCACTCATCAGGACATGAATTAGCTTTAACTAAAGGTGTGTGACTAGCTGAACTTTCTTCTTTTTTGTATTTTCTTGAAATTAGGTTGGGATTATCAACTACTAGGGGAGGATTGGGATCTGGATTAGCCCTAGTAAAATGAGTCTTCCTAGAAGCCAGAATTTCAAATTTTCAATTGTTTTTGTAAGACTTTTCAATATAACTTCCAACAAATGACTTTAAAATGCTTAAACTACAGCATCATAAATTTCTTAAAGCTTTATTAGGTCTGAGGAATTACTGGTTCCCCAGTGGAGTCACCACTATGTTAGCACAAAGAATTTTCTCCTAAAGTTATAAGAAGAAAGAAAATGACCGAGGTAACCACAAACCAACTTTTAGGCTTAGGCTCTAGCCAACCTAAGTCCAGAGAGGGCTATCTATTTATGATTTAGCTTTCTTTTTGTTGGGATATAAGGCTAGTTCTTAAGGGCTAGGGGGTTTTTGATTTATATTGAGAATTGGGTGGTGGGGATATTTAAACATATGGATAGAATGATATCTCTAGACCATTTGGCATATGATGTCAAAAGAAGGGCAACAGAACTGGATCAATTCGCTAAAGGGAATGTTCAAAGTGAAATATAGTAGAGTGGAGGGTAGAACTTTAGGCCAGAGGGATGGAAAAGAAGGGTGAGAGAGAAATTAAGAATTCTCAGATTGGGATTGAAATGAAGAACAAGGGGCTAATCAGAAACAATGGGCAATTAAGAATCATTTGCTATAGATTCAGACGAAACAACCTGAACTAAGGAGAAACTAAGAATTCCTTAATTTAGATTATTTGTAGAAAACATAGATTTACCTAACTATTATAGCAGAGTGTAATTAAACAAATTCTAATAGAAAACACGGGCTTTCAGAGTTTAAATCTCTAACGGGCAGATTTTTTAAATAGGCGCGAAATTCATATCTTAATGGAGGATGGGCAGTTTATCGATATGGAGGGGGGGAGGCAGTTTTGAACAAACGTCACACTGCTTCTAGGTGTGGGCGGTTTTGAGGAAGGGTCACCCGATCATTGTTATAGCATGAAAAATAGCAGTCGAGGGTCAGTGGAATACCGTCTTATTGGGCGGGTAAAGTCAGGTGATCGGGTTCGACCGGTATTGATATAGGTTGCTAGATCTGCAGGACTCCGATCTAATGGTCGTTGGGTGGGAGAGTTGTGTGGGTGAAATAAATAGAGGTTGAGGACGACCCAGGGTTTAAACCTTGGCGGTTTATGATTAGTTTAGTTTTAAGTCCTGGTTAAGTGATTGGGTCAGTCTCTAAGAGGGATTAAGGAGTCGTAGGGAGTCGGGTGAAGCTCGATGAGGGAATAACTCAGGCTTTACCGTGGTTAGGTAAACTTAAGTGTAGTTGTAGCAGGATATGGGTTAATTTCTATAGTTTTTATTAAAACTAAGGGTCAGGGTATTCAGATATGGATTTGATCATATTTATAAGAAAAGAGGTTATATGGGTTTTCTATAATAACATTAGTTTATTAATATGAAATGTGATGGATGGGTTTTTTCCTAAGTAAATGGGTAAAAAGGATGCGATTGCGCATATAGGCTTTGAACTTAGGAAAAAGGGTTTTTTAGTGGGTTTTTTGTGCGAAATGGTTCTACATGGATAGAGTATTGCTTTCCTTAGGAAAAAAAGGTGTTTAAACCTTAGGAAAGGGGTTTATATGGGGGTTTTGTTACTTTCCTAGGTAAATGGAGTTTAACCTTAAGAAAAGGGGTTTTCTTAGGGTAATGAAGGGAAATGGATTTCATGAAGGGGGAATGTGTTTATGAAGGGGACTCTAGTACTTGCATCCATAAGTCATCAAGTCAAGGGTCCGGTCCCTCCAAAAGTCAGAGAAATTCTCTAAGCCCTTTGACTTGTAGGGTTAAAAGTATTTATAACATAATTGTTAATAGGAAATTAGTAAGTAAAGGGGAAAAGTGAATGAGGGGAAGTTAATTACATGAACTTGTAAATTGTTGCCTTTACCTTCATAGTTGACCATACATGTTGATAGATGTGTACAAGCATGAGGTACTTTCTCTAATCCAAGTAACTTTGTAATTTAGCTACCTTTCTTCTACTTACCCATTTCTTACCTCTAACATATTTTCTTCATTTCTTAGGGTGCATTTAGGCTAGCAAACTCTTATTCATCTATTTTCCTTTTTGGAAAGTAAATCTATCTAATTCTAACCTTATATCATCCAAGGGTTCAAATTAAGCTTATGAGATCCTTTTATTTTCTCGACCTAACTATGATCTGCCAAGATTAAACTGTTTGGTCAGATTTTATTCTCTAATCTATAAGCATGAAATTAAAATCATGGAATAACCAAGATTAAATAGTATGATTACCATGGATTGTGGCATGAATAACAAGTTGCACACAATCCTTATTATGCATAAAAAGTAAATAGTAGTGGCATTTGGACTTGCATGCTTTCATGGTCTTTTATTTTTGGGGTTCATACTCTTTCAATTTTTGAACTTCTCTTATTATTTTTGTCATTTGATTTATCTTTTAGGACATACCCTCTTTACATTTTTTAATTTTTATAATAAGGAAAACTTTTACAGAAAGCAAAGGTATGTACAATATTACAAGGTTGAACCTTAGTCATTCAAAATTATTACTCCTATTGGTATAGGAACCTAACGGGTAGCACATAACATCACTACTACGGTAAATATCAAGCCATACAACCATGTGGATAATTATTTTGAACACCTATTATAGTCAGCCAAGTCCTTCGAACAAGCGTTCGAATGGGTTAAAGTGAACTTGAGTCCTAAAATTTTTGAATGATTTCAGAAATTCATAAACGAAAGGCTCGAAGTAATCCCAATGCACTTATTGAATATCGAAGATAATCCTACACCAAGTGTGATTGTTAACAATGAAGGACCTAGTTCTAAGAAAACACCAAATATGGGGAAGGTTCAAGAGACAGATAATAGTACAGAATCTAGTAGGAAGTCAACTGAGAAATAGGTTCTGAGCACCCCACCTAAAGAAATCAGTTCAGAGGTCAAAGGAAGTAGTTTGGAGCACGAGTGGGATCAGTTTAATCAAAAACTACAAGACACTACCAAAACGACAAATACCCAAGAGACAATGGAGTGTCAAATTCCTCTACATATTAGAAGAATAACGAGTCAAAGTCTATGGATGAGCAATCAAAAACAATGGATGAGTAGCCCAAGCTTATGGATGAGTAGGAGATAACATCCCAGCAAACTGAGATTATCCCTGAGCTACCCACATTAGAGATTGTCATGAAAGTGACCGAAATCCCTCAACTTGATGTGTTCTACAGCCCACTCCACAAGGCGGTAGTAAGAAGACAAAGAAAAAGGAAAAGGGTAGAAACACTCGATCTCCCACCTGGAAACGAGCCAATGGACATAGTTTGGAGGTACATTTCTTTCAACCCAACTGAGAACTTGACTAGATTGTCACAGTTCATGGGAGCATATGCAACGGACACCATGGAAAAAGCTATCGAAGTCTCTACTTTGTTGAGAGAAAAGGAAAATAGGATTACACAACTCGAGCAACAGCTTGAAATAGAGAAATCAAATGTGAACATGCAAGTAGTTGAGAAGATTTCCCAATTTCAACAGAGCATGGAGGTCTTGAAATTAAGAGACAAAGCTAATATATCGGCTAAAAACATGCAACTCCAATAATTGCAGCAAGCCATGGAGAGATGAAAGGATGTTCCTACTACCTAGGAGTTTGTTAAAGAGGCTCTAGAACTAAATTCCCTCATAATGAAATAGCAGGAGCATTTCTGCAAAAAGATGACACACATTACTCCTTATATGATCACTAGCGACCAGCTAATAGATAAGACGATTGACCAAAGAACCGAGTTTACTAATCTCAACACCAGAATCTTAGAGTTCATCGAATGCAGGAAACAAAAGACAGAAGGAAGGCCAATCTGCCTAAAATCAAGGAGACACATATAGACATTTTCAAAAATCAGGACTCGAGAATCAAGCAAGTTGAGCTAGCAGTGCAAAGCACAACTGGGAAATAAAAGAATATAATCAAGGTGGTGAACCAGACTCCTTTTGTCAGCAACCTACTAAAGGAAGGCAGTATAAAAGAAATGCCCAATTTAGGTGCTTTGCATAAAAGCTGGCAGGAAAAGGTAGAGACTCAAAGGGAGGCAATCAAAAAATTTACCAAGACCAACTTGGGGTCATATTGGCAATACCTCATAAAGGCACACAACCAGATCATGAGCCTTAATTGCTCACTTCATTCAACTCAGCGGATGCTACCACCTCTGACTAATGCGATTTTCGTAGGGTAGCTCAGGACACATTTTGGGGAACCTCCTCAACTCAAACCAATGACTGGTATATAGGATTTGAAGGAAAAGCTAGTAGACAATAAATCATCATCTTAGTTCTTCTCATCAAGACTCTATTTATTTTTAGAGTTAGTTAACTAGTTAGGAGGAAGTTTGTTGGAAACTTCCTCAATTTTTTGTACAATCTATTTTTGCACATTAGTTAGAATAGTATTTATACCCTTCTCATGCATTTAGGTAAGGGTCCAGAATTTTATCAAAAACATTTGCAAAGAATGAACTTTTGTAAGTTTGTGAATGCTTTGGTGAAATTATGGAACATGATCATTTATTTTAGATATCAAATTACTTTCCTTTCTTGATGCAATATTGTGTTCTTGGAAGATAATTTGATTTGAAGAAAGGAGTTGATCCATGTCATTAGTAAAATGAGCAGAACTTCGCACATATGGTACTATTATCTTTTATGGTTGATTTCGTTTTCTTTTAATCAGTGAAAACACTTTACTTTCACGAATTGTATGTGAGATTTATCCTTTATGTTAAGCGTTAAGTGCCCTATTGTATGATGCCTAAATGAAATTGTTAATTTTCATATATATAATTCATCATATATGTGATATATTTTATAAATTTCTTTGACTAACTATTTAGTCAAAGAAATTATCTTATACATTTCCATCTCTGTTTATGCATGATTAATCGTTATTATCACATGTTAAGCAGATGTCTATGTAGATTGCATACCACAAAAAAATACCCGGGCTTATATTAGAATAAGTTATTTAGAAGATTTGCATGATAGAATAGGTCATTTAAATGATCATTATTCTATTGCAAATGCTCATGAACCACCCGCTCTGATCTTAAAACCCACACTAGGAAACTTGTCCCATTATCCCTAGTCGGAGCCACCACTTGAAATAGAAAAGGAGTTGTCTTAAGGTTCAGACCAGGTGGTTATCCCCCATGTTGGTGTAGTAGAAATATGAGGCCTTTCAACATTTTGGTGCTAGAAGGAGGGCCATATGACTATTAATGGCATATAAATGTAAATATCAATTGAAAAGCATTCATAAGAGTCAAAACCCCTCCACAAATTCTACACCTTCTAGATCTCGTTCAGAATTTCCTGATTAGAAATATGAAGTTATAGAAACATGTCCCTGGTCTCCTGAAGTAGTAAGACTACCATATTCCCTAGATTACACTCCTGAGTCTTCCGAAGTTCATTCTTTGATAGATAAATTGGAATAGATATCCATTTCTGTTGAGGAGCCACAAAGGCCTGAAGTTTCTGATGAAAGTGTTACCTCCTTATTACAACAAACTGGTGTATTAACTAGATTGCAAAGTGAAAGGCTTGGAGTAACCCCTTTTGAGTTCCCCATCCCTCCACAACATAGGAAAGTTACCTCACCAAGATCTAAATCAAATGCCAAAGAGATCACATAACCTTCCCATCCATTCACTTCCCCATTCACTTCTACTCAATACACAATTTCTCAATTATCCACTTCTTTAATTAGTACTGTCACTAGTAGTACTAACCCAGTAGTAAGCTTTTCACCATCTATACCTACTTCTGGACTGACCTTCCCATCTTCTAAGTCTCCAGCTCAAGTTATGGCCAATCAACCTACTCAACCTTGGACAAACCCTGGTGTTGTCCTGGTTGCAAATCCAAATGCACTCCTAGCAAACCCGGAAAAATGGCTACCCAGGTACAATCCCTATGATGGTCTTCTAGCTGAAGAACATCTAAATAACTTTATGTTGTCCATGAATCTTAATGGAGTTGCACATGAAGATGTCGTAATCAGACTTTTCCCTTATACCTTCCAAGGATTTGTTGGATCTTGGTATTTTCCCCTTCCAGCAGGTTCAATTAGGAACTTGGATACTTTTCAAGAAGTATTTCTTGCAAAATTTGGTGATGGTAGGACCATAGCATCCGTGATCAATGATATTTCTAATTTAAAAGCTAACTCAGATGAAAGGATCAAAGCCTTCAACTCCAGATTTAACAAGTTTCTAAATAAAATCCAACTACCTTAAAGCGTGTTGTAGATCTACAAATAGAATGGTACTTATCATCTCTTCCCTCTAATATTTCAATTTTTGTAGATAGAGCCAATAAGGCTACCCTTTAGAGAACATGAAAGAAGCCCTGTATGTAGAAAGAATGATTATAGCTTTAGAAAAGAGATCACAAACAAATGAGAAGAAGTCAAAGAAAGTAACATTTACAGATGATTCTAAAAAGAAATTTACAAAGGACCCTTTCGATCTTGAAGGCCCTCAGAAAGTATTAAAGACAATGTCTAATGAAATGGTTGAAATCAAGAAGCAGGTCGTGGAATCCTTTGATCCCAAGAAACCTTTTCACTCGTTTAAAAGGAATCCTTCTTCTACATCAAAACCCCTAAACACCATTTCAAATGCTTAGTCTGATCAAGAAACAGAAGAAGGCTCACCGACCGAAGAGGAAGCCAAAACGGAAGAAGAAGTTGAATTAAATGGAATGTGGGATTTCATCCTCGAAATGAAGAAAAGGAACAAGCTATTTCAGTGACTATGAGGAGAAAAAACTCTCCTGACATGTCTATCACAAATCATAAACAAAAAAATGGTAATCCTGTAAAGGAGAACACAGTAACCAAAAAGTCTAAGACTAGTCAGACAGACTCTATTCCACTAGATTCTCCAAATGCTTCGAAAACATTGGTAATCTTAGATACAATGGAATACAACATATTCAGAGATATGAAAAATACTAGAGAAAACATTTCATTGCATAAACTCACTAAACTCAAGAAACAACAAAAAAAATTATTAAGAGAATTAAAAGTAGTTCTTGTATCCCCTCTGCCATCTGTTGTAGTTACTCAAGCTACATACGATATGGGAAAACCTCCATCATCTTCCAAAAAATTAGATCCTTCAGATTTAGTCCTAATCAGTGATAGATCTATTTATCATATTCCTCCATTTCTTCTCACTTACGAAATTTTCAACAGGAATGTTCATAACAGTCTTGTTGATTTAGGAGCCTCTTCAAATATTATGCCAAGAGTCATGTGGACAAAATTGAATATCACACCTTAAAAATATGTGGTACACATAGTTCAATTAGACAACATAAAAGTAGAGGTACTTGGAGAAATAGCATCAATTTCAATTAGGCTTTCCTCTAATCCAAAAGTTTCACAAATAATTGATATTTTAGTGGCTGATATCCCCGAATTTTATGGTTTAATCCTAAGTAGGGATTGCTCTGAAAATTTGCATGGTTACTTTACAACTGATTGGTCTCACATGTGGTTTCCACATAATGGTAAACCAAACCAAATCAGGTAGACTGAGAAAAGTTCATGAAATATACAGTCACTGACCTTGAGGGTAGCAATGAACCTGTTGCCTTCACCAATAACATCATTGGAAATTACTCAGCTGAGTCATTTTTTTTTTGGGATCCTTTAATGCTGAGAGGTCTCCCTTCTCAGATAATGTCGTAGTGTCTCAAATAGAAAAATTTTCACAAACAGAGGCTTCCAAGTGTGTAAATTTAGTAGATAAAATTTCAAATAATTCTTTGTTCTGGACTCTCTATTTTAATGGTTCCAAATCTAAAGATGGTGCAGGTGCAAGATGCATTTTGATCAATCCACAAGGAGAGAAAATCATATTAGCCTGCAGACTTGAATTTCAGTGCATAAATAATGTTGTTGAATATGAAGCATTGATCCAAGGACTGTGCAATGCCATTGGCCTTAATGTCAAATATCTGCAAGTCTATGGTGATTCTGAAATAATTGTGAAGCAAGTAAGAAATACAATTCATTGCATCTCTGGGCACCTTAAACATTATCAATCATTAGCCCAGAATCTGACTTCTCACTTCTCTACTTTTAACATTTCTTCAATTCCTAGACTGAAAAATGCAAGTGCTGACTTACTTGCTAATGCGGCATCCAAGCTTGTACCTGCAGAAGAGTTCAGTTCAGACAGATTTTCAATAGAGTTAATCTTTAGGCCATATATTCCCGATAATGTAACAAATTGGAGAGTTTTCAATAATGATGCAGATATAGTTAATTTCCTTACATGAGAATTGTCCTATGAGGAACAAATCATAGACAAACAAGAGCATGATCTCCAAATTAAAAATGATCAGAATCAAAACCAAATCCTTAAATTTGTAGTTAATATGGAAGATATATATGATCTAAAGGATAGATTTAAGAAATTTACTAACTCCAAAACTCAAAGTTTTACTTTGAGATTTGAAGTAGTAAACTTAGGCTCAACTGAAAAACCTCAAAATGTCAAACTAGGTCTTGGCCTATCACCAGAAGAAAGAATATCATTCATTAGGTTGTTAAAAACATACAAAGGTGTCTTTGCTTGTGATTACATAGATCTTAAAACCTATGATACCTCTCAAAATACCATACCTATGACTTCGAATGAAAAGCCAGTTCAACAGAAGCTTCGCAAAATTCACCCGAACCTTGAAATTCAAATCAAATCTGAATTAAACAAGCTTATGGAATCCAAAATAATCTTCCCTATTAGACACTCTAAGTGGGTATCGAATATGGTGTATGTAAGGAAAAAGAACGGTGATACTAGGATTTGTATCAATCTTAGGAACCTAAATAAATCTTGTCAAAAAGATAAATTTCCTTTGCCTGCCATAGAATAGATATTGCAATTAGTTGCAGGTTCCGAATTAATTTCTTTTCTACATGGATTCTCAGGATATAATCAAATTCTTGTGTATCCAGATGACAGACTAAGGACAACATTCTAGACCAAGTGGGGAACATACGCCTACCAGAAGATGCCTTTTGGACTCATTAACAAAAATGTTACATTTCAACGTGCTATGGATATTTCTTTTAAAGGTTTGATTAATAAATCAATTGTTATTTACTTAGATGACATCACAGTCTTTTCTAAGGATAGGAAAAGTATTTAAGTGACCTGAAGCATATTTTTGAAAGAGGCAAGAAATATGGCATTTCCTTAAATCCAAAGAAATCTTATTTTTCTTTACTGGAAGGCAAACTCCTTGGGTTTATAATATCCAAGAAAGGGATTTACATTGATTTTGATAGAGTCTAAGAGATCAAAAAGATTCCTCTCCCACATAACAAAAATACCATGCAATCATTCCTAGGCCAAATTAATTTTGTAAAAAGATTTGTTCCATACTTTTCATAGATTGTCCTACCCCTTTGATGCAGGAGCATCTAATTCAGAGGGAAAAATCTTCTGATTTATTCCACAAAATAAAAATAAAAAATCTATAGGCAAGGAGTGGGATCCTTTGCCTCCTGTTTCTATGTCTTTTTAGTTAAAATTAGGAAGACTGTCATTAGAGCCAGTAAGCAGTCCATCATTAGTGGTATCAGAGCCAGCAACTGGCATTGAATTAAATCTCAGGAGCAAGAGAAGGATGGATTTCAGGGTTGGAAGAGGACGAGGACATGGTGGAAGAGGACGGCCTGCTACGAATGTTGAATTGATGGAAAACATAGAAGAGCTTCGAGCTAGGTTGGATGCGTTAGCCTCAGACAGAAACATAGATGACGGAGATGTCAGCGAGCCTGAAGTTGAAGCTACAGAGGAGGAAGCTGTACAGGTTACTCCTGAGATGAGGTTCTTTCAGTCAGTATTGAAATCCACAACCATGCCTTGGAATCAATTAGTGCTGATCTACCAAGGAGGACTGAATCCAGAGGAATTAATCGACTGGATTAATAGCATGGAGAAATTCTTCGATTATGAAGAAACAGAAGATGAGAAGAAGGTAAAGTTTGTTGTCACCAAATTAAAAGGCCATGTAGCGCTCTAGTGGGATGGTGTGTAGGCGGAAAGGAGGAAACTAGGCAAATCTGTAGATCAGCTCATGGACAGGAGCCCATGAAGAATTTTGTCCTCAGGAGTTTGATGCAAGAGCATCTGATTCAGAGGGAAAAATCTTCTGATTTATTCCACAAAATCAAAAAAAAAAAAACTACAGGCAAGGAATGGGATCCTTTGCCTACTGTTTCTATGTCTTTTTAGTTAAAATTAGGAAGACTGTCATTAGAGCCAGTAAGCAGTCCATCACCCTTCAAACAATGATACAAAAAATTGCAGTTTTCAAATGGGGCAAACATGAAAGGGAGTCATTTGAGTTGAATAAAAAAGTCATTATTAATGCTCCTTCACTGACAACTCCCGGCTTTCTCAAACCTTTTGTATTATATACTTTTTCATCTGATACATCATATGCAGCAGTTCTAACACAGTTAAATGATGAAAATATTGAGGCACCCATCTCCTTTTTCAGTGCTAACTTGCAAGGTGTCGAGTTAAATTATTTAGTTGTCAAGAAACAAGCATTGTTGTTTTTAAAACCTTGAAACATTTCATACCTTTTCTTCTTAAAGCCCATACAAAGATAATAGTACCCTACCCACTGTAAGACAATTATTAGTCCAAAGAGAAGTAGGGAGAAAAGAGTCAATTGGGTTACTGCACTTCAAGAATATGATGTAGAAATCCAACCAACTTACATTGTTAGGGGTCAAGGTTTTTGCAGGATGTTAATAGGAGCTTCCTAGTTATCACCAGAGGAACATCTAATGAAGTACAAGTATCAGAGGTAATCCTCAATGATAGACAATCACAATATGCTGATTTGGAATTTTATTTAAAGAACGGATATGCTCCTAGGCACCTTAATTATAAAACAAAGTGTTCTTTAAGGTTGAAATCAAATTAGTATGAATTAGTCAATGATGTATTGTTTAGAAAAAAATATGATTCAGTATTAATAAGATGCTTGGAGAAACCTGAAGTTGAAAAAGTCAATGCAGGAATTACACGATGGACCAGCTGGAGGACATTTTGGAGGAAATACCATAGCTCACAAAATCCTACATGCAGGATATTATTGGCCAATGGTATTTAAGGATGCACATGAATATGCAAGAAAGTGTAAAACTTGTCAAACTACATCCAGAAGAGAAAGGAAGTCATCATTCCCTTTGCAACCAGTAAACATCCAACAACCATTTGAACAATGGGGATTAGACATAGTGAGATCATTCCTAACTCTTCCAAACTGCATAGATTCATTCTCACAGCTACTGATTATTTTACAAATTGGGTAGAAGCTATCCCCTTAAGGATAGCCAATATAGAAAGCATTACAAACTTCATTGATCAATACATGATTACCAAGTTTGGCTTACCCTCAACTTTAATGTTTGACAATGCATCACTTTTCTAGAAATGCAATGGTAGAATTTTCTCTAAAGCAAGGTTTTAAGCTAATATATGCAGCCAACTATTATCCACAAGGTAATGGATTAGAGGAATCAACAAAAAAAAACCTCATCAGAATTATCAAAAGGGCTATTGACCAAAATCATAAGAATTGGCACAAAGTATTGACATTTTCTCTACAGGCAACCAAAATTACGCAGAAGGCATCTATCAATTCTTCCCCTTTTGCTTTGGTTTATGGAAAAGAAGTTGTTTGTCCTACAAAAATAGCAATACCATCTCTTTCCCTAGTGCAATTCATCGCTGAAAACCCTTCTTCTTCTCTCCAAGCTAGACAATTTTAGATTCTTAAGCTTGAAGAAGAACGAGAAAAGGCCAAAGCAACCCACTTCCATCATCAACAATTAGTCAAAGCCTCTTTTGATATAGCCTCTTCCAGTCAAAAAAAAATTGAAGTAGGGGATTTTGTTTTGAAATGGGACAAAGCAAACGAGGAAAAATGTAAACACCAAATTTCAAAGACTATGGCTTGGCCCTTTTAAATTTATTGAGAAAATTGGACAATCAACATCTCTTTTACAAGACTTATCAGGTAAGAAGGATTCTTTGCCCGTTGATGGAAAAATCTTGAAAAAATACTTTTCTTAGAAGACAACCTCTTCCAATTTTGTATCATATCACCTTTAAAATTCTTAGGAAAATAAAGTTCAAGTAGTATTTACTTTTGGCTTTTCAAAATAAAATCTTTGATAATATTTCTGATTTTTCGCTTCTATAAGTAAGTAAAAGTTAAAAGAAATAATTAGGACATTCAAGTACTAAATAAAACCTCATTTCTTTGAAAAGCTTGATCTTGTTAAAAATCATTTATTCTATGAACAAACTCTTACCTTTTTAGAGTATGAATGTTTTGTTATCAATCAATAAAATAATCTTTAACCTAGTAAGGACTTTCCGCAGATCAATATCTTAAATTTCTATCACTATTATCCAAAACTCTCAAAAGAGCCAATGATTCACCCCATCTGATAAAAATTTCCTTTTTCAGAGTGTAATTATAAAATATAAAAAAATTAGAAAATAAAAAGTCTCATTATGAGCTTGTTTGCCATGGTCATAGGGAAATAATTAAACTGATATTACCAATAGTGCATATCAAGACAGAGTAATAATTGATGATCTCATCGATTAGAAGACAGGGGGTCTCATCAAGAGACAACTTGTTTAGTTTCGTTAGAACCAGTGAATGGCATTGTCATTATTAGGTTACCAGGCCTAGATGATTTCTTTTAGAAAACCTAAATGAAAAGATTATATTAAAAATGGAAAAGAGACAAGATCCAAGTGAGATTCAAAGAAAGAGAATATCATTTCGAAATTTGAAAATTGTTTCAGATGGTATAATGAATCATTGTTGGCTAAAAGATAAGCCTGTCGAGGCTATGAACACTTGCTCGCAGCAAAGGCTCTATCTGTGATAAATGAGTAAACATCAAAAACTAATCTGTAGAAAACACCTGCTATATCACTTTAACTCTTATTATTGACCAATGTAGTCATTTGTATTTATATCATTACAAGAGTAAAGTAGTTGAATAAATAGATTGTGTAAGTGATGATGATTCTAGAGAAATGTGTTTTACTCTATAACTCATGTTATTATTATTCCTATGACTCTAATTACTCTGAAATTTTTAGAAATTTTTGAAAACTACTAAGAGATAGCTGGTTCTCCCAAGTGAATCAGCAATTGTTGCACTATGTAACAACCCCGCCATTTATGAATAACAATAGCTAGGTTAGAGATATAAATGGGGACCCTTTTTAAATTTTTAGTCTTAGGATAATAAAAACTAACTCTAAAAAATTTCCTTCAAAAATCTTGCACAACAACCCAAGGAGGAAATCCTTATCACAAATCGCAAATCACACTTTTCCATGTGACTATCATAAAGAACCTTTAAAAATTTGCGATGTGCAATCAAACCTCCCACTGCAATATCCCGATTATAAGCATTTTTTCATTTTGCAAATTGCACTTCGCAAACTTCGCAAGTAATTAAGCTATGCCACTACAATGCCCATTAATGATTTTTGAAATGTGATATTGTGACAATCGCAATCGCATTTCACCTTCTAGAAATCACAACACTATATTGTATTTATGTGAAGATTATGATGTGTGAATAAGAGCAGTAAGTGTGTGAAATACAAAAACAAACGAATTGACAGGTTAACAAATATTTAGCAGCCCAAGGCGAGCTAATCATTTTCCAAGTTATGGGTAGTTAACGTTGAATATCTTATTAAACCTTTCTCATGATCCAAGGTCATTTCAAAAAATATTTCAATCTTAATTGCACGATATTGTCTATGCTAATATATCTTGTCCATTTCAAGCAAGTTACAATGACATGTCATTGAGGAAGGTGATGCAAAAACAGAAAAAGCAGAGCATTGTTGAATCTGAGTTTACAGAGATGGCTCCCATATTCTCTGATATAGTTTGTAGCTCTGATGGAGGAGAAACATCTTGGAATGCCATTTACAATAGGTTTGAGGATGCACGTCCCAAGATTACTGTTACAAGAGAAACAACTGACTCAATAATACCTTCGGGGCTTCAATTCAATGATGTTGCCTATTCTTTCCTACATAGGATAGGAGCGAGGGCTAAACTCCTCCCATACATAGATTTGATCAGGTGGATGGTCAAAAACCTTACCATTGAAGATAGGCAATTTAGGAATTCAAGAAACTAACTCATGGGATCATTCAAAGCAAAGGACATGAAGAAAATGTATCATATACTTGATCCACATGATATATATGATAAGACATACATGGCCAGCTTTGTAAAGAAGAACCCAGACCCCTTCAAGCTAATTTAGGGCTGGAGATTATTAGACAACAAATTCAAATTTAACAAATTAGGTATGTATGCTATAGCCTCTTTGGCAAACCCTTATAACTATGTAGCTGCTATGTTATGTAGACTATATGGGTTGCCCAATAATTCTATGTTTTCCATAGAATGGATTCCTCTGATTGATGCCTACGTTAATTCCCACATCATGAATTGGACCACCATCCTATCTAATAACCTAGCCACCATCATTACCAAATATCGACAGAAGAGAGCCTTCTCTCCAAAGAACCTTCCCCCCTTCTATTTTAGTGCCTACATTATGGACACCATTTATTTATGCACTGCATTTCCGACCATGGGTTGGAAATGTACCTTACACAACCCCTACCCTATCCACCTCAGTAATAAGAAAATATTGGAATCCCATTATATACCCCATTTCTATAAGATATGTCATTCTGTTATTTTTCCCCTGCATCAAATAATTTTCAATAAGAAAACCCCCAGGTTTTCCCAAGAAGCTGCAACAGACCTTCTAGCTATTGGCAAATATTTTATTGAAGACTGGTTCACCTACATTAGGGGTTTTTGTAACATAGACAACCCACATGTCCTTCTTTTGTATGTCTCTAATAAATTGTTAGCAAGGGAAATCACCCACCATATCGTGGGAAAAAGCCAAACTAAAGTACTCAAAGAAAACAAGAACTTATTATGCCCCTCTTTTCCTGTCAAGTGCATTTCTTTTGCTTCAGCAAATTTTAATCATGGAATTAAGGAGTCAGTAAGCATGGAAGCCCTTAGGCTTCATACATTGCTGAAAAGGCAATTCGATCTAGACAAGGTAGCACATAACATCACTATTGCGGTAAAGCTCAAGCCCTACAACCATGAGGATAGTGATTTTGAAGACCTGTTACAATCAACCAAGTCCTTTGAACAAGAATTCAAATGGACTAAAGAGAACTTGAGCCCTGAAAATTTTGAAAGATTTCGGGAATTTAGAAATGAAAGGCTCGAAGTAATCCCAATGCACTTGTTGAAGATCAAAGATAAGCCTACACCTAGTTAGAATGTTAACAGTGAAGGACCTAGTTCTTGCACAACGTCTCAGGTGAATACTGAGAAAAAACCAAATACGAGGAAGGCCCAAGAGATAGATAATACAACAGAATTCAATAGGAAGTCGGCTGAGAAATAGGTTATGAGAACCCCATGTAAAGAAATCAGTTTAGAGGTCAAAGGGAGTAGTTTGGAGCAGGAGTGGGATCAGTTTAATCAGAAACTGCAAGACACTCCCAAAATGGTAGATACCCAAGAGACAATGGAGTGTCAAACGCTTCTACATATTCAAGAGAATATAGCGTTCAAGTATATGGATGAGCAGTCGAAACCCATGGATGAACAGTCCAAGCCTATGGATGAGCAGGCGAAAACATCCCAACAGGCTAAGATTATCTCTACTCTGCCCACATTAGATTTCATCTTGAAAGTGACCGAAATCCCTCCACTTGATGTGTTCTACAACCTGCTCCACAAGGCAGTAGTAAGAAGACGAAGAAAGAGGAAAAGGATAGAAACAACCAAGATCCCACTTAGAAACGAGCCAATGGAAATAGTTTAGAGGTGCATTCCTTTCAACCCAGCTGAGAACTTGACTAGATTGTCACAGTTCATGGGAGGATATGAAACGACCACCATGGACAAAGCTACTGAAGTCTCCACATTGTTGAGAGAAAAGGAGGAGAGGATTGCACAGCTCAAGTAGCAGCACAAAACAGAGAAAGCAAATGTGAACAAGCAAGCAGCTGAGCAGCTTTCCCAATTGCAACAGAGCATGGAGGTCCTGAAAATAAGCTACGAAGCCAATATATCAGCTAAAAACATGCAACTACGAGAATTGGAGCAAGCCATGAAAAGATATAAGGATATTCCTACTACCGAGGAGTTTGTTAAAGAGGCTCTAGAACTAAATTCCCTCCTACTGAAATAGCAAGAACATCTCTGCCAAAAGATTTGACACATTGAGCCTTATCTAATCACTAGTGACCAACTCACAGATAAGGAGATCGACCAGAGAACTAAGTTTACTGATCTCTCAACACCAAAATCTCAGAGTTCATCGAATGGTAAGAAACAGAGGATGGAAGGAAGGCCAATCTACCTAAAATCGAGGAGACACACAAAGACATTCTTTTCACAGAGTAGGATACGAGAAGTAAGCAAGATGAGCTAGTAGTGGGAAGGCAACTGGGGTATCAAAGAATATAATCAACGTGGTGAACAACACTTTGTTTGTCACCAACCTGCTAAAGGAAGGAAATCTAAAATAAATGCCCGATTTAGGTGCTTTGCATAAAAGATGGCAGGAAAAGGCAGATACTCAAAGGGAGGGAATCGCAAAATTAACAAATACTAACTCAGAGTTGTATTGGCAATACCTCGTAAAGACACACAACCAGATCATGACCCTTAACTGCTTGCTTTATTCAACTCAGCGGATGCTACCACCTCTCACTGATGCGATTATCGTAGGATAACTCGGGACACATTTTGGGGCACCTCCTCAACTCTAACCAACGACCAATATATGCGATTTGAAGGACCAGTTGGCAGACAACAAATCATCATCCTAGTTCTCCTCATCAGGCCACTATTTGTTTTTAGAGTTAGTCAACTAGTTAGGAGGAACGTTGTTTGAAACCTCCTCAAATTTTTGTATAATCTATTTTTTTAGAATAATACTTATACCATTCTCATGCATTTAGAGAAGGGTCTAGAGTTTTATCAAAAACATTTGCAAAGAATCCACTTTTGTAAGTTTGTGAATGCTTTGGTGAAATTATGGAAGGCGATCATTTCTTTTAGATATCATACTACTTTCCTTTGTTGATGCACTATTGTGTTCTTGAGAGATAATTTGATTTGAAGAAAGGAGTTGATCCATGTCATTAGTTAAATGAGAAAAACTCCACACATATGGTACTATTATCTTGTATGATTGATTTTGTTTTCTTTTAATCAGTTACAACACTTTACTTTCATGAATTGTATGTGAGATTTATTCTAACTGTTAAGCATTAATTGCACTATTGTATGATGCCTAGCTGAAATTGTTAATTTTCATATATATAATTCATCATATATGTGATATATTTTATAGATTTCTTTGACTAACTATTTAGTCAAAGAAATTATCTTATATGTTACCATCTCTATTTATGAATGATTAATCTTTATTATCACATGTTAAGCATATATCTATGTAGATCGCAAACCACACAGAAATACCCAGGCTTATATTAGAATACGTTAGTTAGAAGATTTGCATGATAGAATAGGTCGTTTAGATTATCATTATTCTATTTCAAATGCTCATGAACCACCCACTCTCATCTTAAAACCTACACTTGGAAACTGGTCCCATTATCCCGAGTTGGAGCCACCACTTCAAACGAAAAAGGAGATGTCTTAAGGTCCGGACCAGGTGGTTATCCCCCATGTTGGGGCAGTAGAAATCTGAGGTATTAGAATACGTTAGTTAGAAGATTTGCATGATAGAATAGGTCGTTTAGATTATCATTATTCTATTTCAAATGCTCATGAACCACCCACTCTCATCTTAAAACCTACACTGGGAAACTGGTCCCATTATCCCCAGTTGGAGCCACCACTTCAAACGAAAAAGGAGATGTCTTAAGGTCCGGACCAGGTGGTTATCCCCCATGTTGGGGCAGTAGAAATCTGAGGCCTCTCAACAAGTTGGCATTGACCTGCTTGGATCTTATTGAGCCAACGCTATAGACTGTCACAATTGATGATGGTGATACTCTTGAGGGGTCATCCTCCACACCATCATATATAGAGATTACATTGGATAGAGAGGAGGAGGATGCAAAGGAGAGAGTAGTGACCATCACAGTGATGTTGATTTTATTGATGATGAATGATGAGTTTCCAACTACTCTGTAGTTGTTTTGTATTTTCTATTTCTATTTGTCATTGCTATTGCTAGCCAGGAGTCCTAAGGACTTAGTACCTATGTAACACATTTTGATTTTTACGACTTAATGAGAAAAGTATAGCTTCTTGTATTTCTCCTATTGGATCATTGATGAATTTGTCATGATTGTATTTGTAATGTGTATAAATAATGTTACAACTTACAAATTTACAATGTAGAATCTAGATCTATGTTTGAATTTGTATCATGAATGATAATTTGTGTAATATGAAGCCATTGAAATATCTATTTAGTATTAATTATTATGTGTCTGGGGGGTCTACGTGCCCCATGTCAGACACCGAATTTTCATGTCTCATGTCCTTGTGTCAAGTGGCTTAGCCTCATTCCAATTTTAAACCTATAATTATATCCGAAGAAATATACTTGTGTATAAAGAAATACATATTCTTAAATATTATAATTACTAACTTTTCATAATAACTTTTATCTTAAAAAAACATATTAGTAATATAGTAATTATACTCCAATGAAATTTTCTCAGTTACACAACTTTAATGACCCTTTGATGAAACTGAGATTTGGGTATAATGATGCGGGAGCACTCAGCAATAAAGAAAACAAAGGTAACAAAGGCGGACCAAAAGGATCAGAACAAAAGAAAAGTGTGATTTAAAGGAGGAAATAGATTTAAAAAGGATAAAACAGATTTAAAGCGTGCATGCATGAAGCTTTTGTGGAGAAAATCAAGATAGGATAAGATTCATCCTTACTAAAATTCTTATATAAATGTATATTGTGATAGGGTGTGAGACAAGCATCTTAATTTGTGAGGAAATTAGTGAGTGAAAAATGTAGTCGAGTGTGAGCTTGATTCTAAGGCTGAAATGCCTTACCTGTAATCGTGCTGTATTATTCATATTATAATATATGTGTCTTGTGTTAATGGCGTGTCTGTGTTTATGTGTGTTTTGGCTATGTAATAAGAGGGATATATATCTTCCTCGCAGTTCATTTTTGTATGGATGAATAAAAAGGTTTGGATGTGCTTTAAAATAACGGTGCTTGGACTACACCACAGGTCCAGGATCACGAGATTTTTAAAGAATTTGGGATTTTGGGAAACCCCCAAAATCTCATTTTCATCAGGTGGTATCAGAGCAGTAAGATTCTGCGGAAAGAGGTACAGTTGAGTTAAAGATGAAGAATTTATGGTCTTGTTATTGTGTAGATGGCGGCAGCGGAAGGTGAGAAGATTTGCAGCAACCTAGAGAAGGATGCCAAAAGACTGAGTGCGGGAGGGCTTGGTGAGGTATCGTGTAACAGAGGAGGCTGTTACTGTAGAGGTTGGTTGCAGCTCACAGAGTTCTAGTGAAAGAATGCAGTGGATAAAAATTGATATTATGAAGACCAGAAGCATATGACCAGGAGGTCATAAATTTTTCTGCCTCGGGAGTCTGATGTGGGAGCACTCAGCAATAAAGCAAACAAAGGTAACAAAGGCGGACCAAGAGGATCAGAACAAAAGAAAAGCTTGATTTAAAGGAGGAAATAGATTTAAAAAGGATAAAACAGATTTAAAGCGTGCATGCATGAAGCTTTTGTGGAGAAAATCAAGATAGGATAAGATTGATCCTTACTAAAATTCTTATATAAATGTATATTGTGATAGGGTGTGAGACAAGCATCTTAATTTGTGAGGAAATTTGTGAGTGAAAAATGTAGTCGAGTGTGAGCTCGATTCTAAGGCTGAAATGCCTTACCTGTAATCGTGCTGTATTATTCATATTATAATATATGTGTGTTGTGTTAATGGCGTGTCTGTGTTTATGTGTGTTTTGGCTATGTAATAAGAGGGATATATATCTTCCTCACAGTTCATTTTTGTATGGATGAATAAAAAGGTTTGGATGTGCTTTAAAATAACGGTGCTTGGACTACACCACAGGCCCAGGATCACAAGATTTTTAAAGAAATTGGGATTTTGGGCTTATATGATGAAAATGAGAATTTGGGGGTTGCCCAAAATCCCAATTTCTTTAAAAATCTCGTGATCCTGGGCCTGTAGTGTAGTCCAAGCACCGTTATTTTAAAGCACATCCAAACCTTTTTATTCATCCATACAAAAATGAACTGTGAGGAAGATATATATCCCTCTTATTACATAGCCAAAACACACATAAACACAGACATGCCATTAACACAACACACATATATTATAATATGAATAGTACAGCACGGTTACAGGTAAGGCATTTCAGCCTTAGAATCGAGCTCACGCTCGACTACATTTTTCACTCACAATTTCCTCACAAATTAAGATGCTTGTCTCACACCCTATCACACTATACATTTATATAAGAATTTTAGTAAGGATCAATCTTATCCTCTCTTGATTTTCTCCACAAAAGCTTCATGCATGCACGCTTTAAATCTGTTTTATCCTTTTTAAATCTATTTT
>APFE031018180.1:36639-54839 GCA_000404065.3 Pinus taeda
AGAAGAATAAACACTCAATTAGGGTTGTTATACGTTCAATATTTGTAATATGTGATTTTCGCATTGATTTTTAAGTTAATCATTATTTTTTGAAAAAAAAGCGATTATTATTATTATTTTGACATGAAATTCATAAAAAAAACTATTATTTAACCATTTTTAGTTAAAATTATCGTATAAAAATTGTGATTTTGACATGTCAATTCTCACAAAAGATTATCAAAACGTGTAGTTTTTTAGTTATATTTATGTTAAAAATGGTTATTTTTATGTCCATTGTTAAAAAATATTGTTTTTAGAAACAATTATTTCATGTGGATTGAAAAATTAATTAAGGATGTTTAAATATGTAGAATATCGAAAATTCTAAATATCGACCTTCTAATTTAAAAATGCAAAGCAATAAAAACCTCACGAAAAAAAATTAAAATAAAAATATAAAACAAGAAAATGTGAAGAAAACGACCACTTCAAAAATTATCAAATTTACAAAATAATTATTTATGTTTTATACATTAAAAAATTTAAAGCCAAAAAACAGGGCTTTTAGAAAAAGGGTGTGATGCAGAATACTCACTTTTTTAAATTAGCATGAAAATCACTACCATTCTAAAACGTAATGTACATAAAAAAATTAAAGTGCCAAAAGCTATGCTCTAAAAAAAACATGTGCGTTCTGCATCACCCCTTTTCAAAATCAGGTCACTTTTTTGCTATCTCTACGAAACTGGTAGCAGTATCAGTTCCTGTTTCAAAGTTTACATTGTTAGGGGTTTACATTCCTATTTGAAACATACTATCTTTATGTTTAATCCAAATAACTTAGATGAGGTATGTGTGCAAGCCACACACCTTGAATCTAGAGGAAAGAACATTCAGGAAGAGGGTAGTAAGAGGAAGCCATTCAAGGGTAAGGAGAAAGAAAAGGGTGGAAAATAGAAGGGAAAGAAGAATGAAAGTGTGAAGAAATAAGGGGAGAAAATCACATGCAAACACTGTTCCAAAGAGGGGCATGATGAAGCCCACTTTTGGAAATTGCATCCTGAATTAAGGCTTAAGAAACAAAACAATAAGGGAAAACAAAAGACGACCACTACTACACAACATGACATTGGTTTAGATTTTGGTGATGAGACCAAGATTTAGCCATGGTAACAAAAGGAAAATAAATTGTTGCAAGCACTAGTTCATCACATAGTCAAAACAACACTCCAATTGAAGAGTCAAGAATAGAGTTGTTTCATGTTAGAGTGATTTCAAATCATACAAAGATTGATGCATTATTTGATAGTGGGTCACAATCAAACTTGATTTCAGAAGACTTGGTTAAAAAACTAAACCTTGAAACTGTACCTCATCATAAGCCATATCCATTGGGTTGGATAGTAAACAATGCAAACTTATAGGTTACAAGGAAGTGTTTATTCAAGTTCGCAATTACTGAAAATTTCATTGATGAAGTTGAGTTAGATGTAGTTCCACTTGACATCTCAGGAATCATTTTGGGTAGTCCTTATTTGTATGATAGCAAAGAAGTATTTTATCTCCATGAAAAAAAAATGAATATTGCTCAAGAATGGGGTGGAGTACATAGTGAGATCCCATTGCAAAAAGATGAATATTTATTTGGTAAATGCAGGGAAAATGAAGAGACTAGTAAATGCACTTAAACATTTTGTGCTTCTCATGATCAAGAAAAAGAGTGATATTAATTATGAATCTTTTGAAGGTTGTGATGATAACTTGAAATCTGATTTGTTTGATGTGGTAAGAAAGCAGGAGAGATGTTTTAGGAACCAAAAGGGTTACCTCTCAAGAGGGGAATTCAGCATGAGATTCAGTTGCAATAGGATGTTCCACGTCTAAAAATTGGCATGTATCACATGTCTAATATGGAGAGCTTGGAAATCAAAAAGAAAATTCAAGAATTTCTGAGCAAATGTATCATACGCCCATCTACTTTGCCATGTGTTTTGCCCATTATCTTGGTGCCAAAGAAGGATGGAACTTGGCACATGTGTGTGGATTTACGTGCACTGAATAAAATCACGTTAAAGAATCATTATCCACTCCCAAGAATTGATAATTTTCTTGATCAGTTGAGGTATGAAAAATATTTCACTAAGTTAGAATTACGAAGTGGTTATCATCAAGTTAGGATAGATGAAGAAGACATTTAGAAAACTACATTTAAAACTAAACAAGGATTGTTTGAGTGGCATGTTATGCCTTTCGATCTTACAAATGCTCCAACTACTTTCATGAGGGAAATGAATGATGTATTGAGAGCATTTTTAGATGATTTTGTCATTGTCTACTTAGATGATATCCTCATATTCAACAAGTCAAGAGACGAGCATGTCATGCATGTAAACAAGGTACTTGATGTCTTGAGAAAAGAACAATTTTTTTTAAAGATGTCAAAGTGTGAATTTGGCAAGACTTCTTTGGTGTATTTGGGAGACATTATTAGAGGAGGTGAGCTGAAGATAGACCCATCTAAGGTTGAGGTCATTCTGAATTGGACCAAGGCCAATACAATTATAGAGGTAAGACGCTTTTTAGGGGCAACACAATATTGGAGAAAGTTTATGATAACTTTTCTTCCATTGCAACTCCATTACATGCATTGACAAGTTTTAAGAAAGTCTTCCATTGGGGAGATGTACAACAGAGAGCATTTGATGCTTTGAAACAAAATATAAGTTCAACACTGGTACTAGCACATCCAGATCTTAGAAAACCATTCGAGATTCAAACAGATGCAAGCGATTATTCCATGGGAGCAGTTCTATTGCAACATGATAAGCCCATTTCATTTCATTCTAAAATATTTAATGGAGCTGTAACTAAATATCATAGATATGACAAAGAACTTTATGCATTGGTACAAAGTGTTAAGAAATGGAAGCACTATCTGATGGGGAAGGAGACCATCATCCATGCCAACCATCAACCATTGCAGTATTTACAGTCACAGTCAAAGTTGCAACAATCACAACATTTCAGATGGATCAGTTTTCTACAACAATTCATTTGGTTATCAGGTATAAAAAGGGAATCTACAATAAGGTAGCTGATATTCTTTCAAGGCCTATTGTAAATTCATCTGCTATACGCAAGCATAATTCTGTTTTGCATGAAAGTTACATAGAACAATATGCTAATGATAGTGACTTTCAAGAAGTATATACAAGCTTGAGTCAAGGAAATCAAATTGAAGAGTTGGATTATAATGTACATAACAGTTTGTTGTATCACTTGGGCAAGTTGTGTATTCCACAAGGAGAATGAAATAGTATCATAATGGAGGCACACACTTCATTGATTGCTAGACACTTTGGTGTAGGCAACTCGCACCGAATCTTCAAAGGTATTGTTATTGGCCACACATGTTGGACAATGTTTCTTGCTTCATAAGAGGATGTTCTTTATGTGCTACAAGTAAGCCTAGCAATAGGAAACTTGGTTTATACACTCCACTTCCGGTACCTTCACATCCATGGGAGAGTATCTCAATGGATTTTGTAGGAGGCCTTCCATTGTCAAGAAAAAGTCATGATTACTTGTATGTAGTTGTAGATTGGTTCAACAAAATATGCATACTAACACCATGTAAAAAGAAAATTACAGTTGAACAAAAGGCCCATCTTTTCTTCCAAAACATTTGGGTTCATTTTGGTCTTTCTACTTCTATTGTAAGTGATCAAGATTCTCTATTTGTTGGGAATTTTTGGTCAAATTTGTGGGACATGATTGACACAAAGTTGAAGAAGAGTACAACCTTTCATCCACAAATAGATGGACAAATCGAGGTGGTCAATAGAACAATTATTCATCTTCTTAGAGGATATTGCAGCAAACATCCCAAGTTGTGGGATGAACGGTTGCATTACATACAACATTCATACAACATGATAAAGCATAATTCCACAAACACATCTCCATTTGAGGCATGCTATGGGTACTTGCCAAGATCGCCACTGGACTTCATCTTTGAGAAATATGTCACCATCGAAGGTAGGAAAATGTAGGAAAAGACTAACTGGGCTCTAGAGAAGTTTCGACCAAATTGAGAGCAGAAAGAGGTATTCTTAGCTAATTTGGACATTCTGAACACATTGGTGCAAGTATCAGGAGCCATAGAGCTTTGTAAACAACATTTTTTCCACGTTGAGTTGATACAAAGGCCCAAGCCATGGAAGCTGGACCAAGGAGATGTAGCACAAGAGGGGTGAACTCCTTCATCAAAACATTGTGTTAATGTGTCCCCTTGATGGTTTGCTACACTGTACATGTTTGCTATCCAGTATTTGTTTCTAAAGCTATTTTCTTCATGAATGTCTTTTTAAACTTAAGGAAATTTACCTGATTGTATGCACAAATAGCTAATGAAACCTCAGCACAAGAACAAATAATCATGCACATATTTATAAATCTGTAATTGTTATTAGCACGAAAAAACTAATCATACAAAAATAGATCAAAGAGGGGCATGTTAGGTCCCTATACTACTAGTGTAGCCCCTTATTGTTATTAGTGCAACACCCTTATTCTATTTTTGTGCCCATGTAATCCGCATATTGCTATTATTGTGCACCATAGAAGCCCACTATTGTTATTGTTGAGCCCTTACAATATTATTGTTATGTAGGCTCTGACTATATTGTGACCCCTTAGACTCCTATATACAGAAAGGAGGTCTTGTCATTTGTATCATCCAAGAATTGTTCATTTGTGTAATGTAAAGGAGGTTGCCCCCTCGAAGAGGCTTATTTTAAAGTCGTTTATCTATCTCTTCTTCTACTTTTTGAGCTGGTTGCATAACATTGACAAGGAGAGTTTTAAACTTAGAAACCTTGAAAAGATTGAAGGCACCCTTAACTATTCTTCATGGAAATATTTTATAGAAGTCATCCTTACTGAACAAGATGTTTATTTGTTATTTTATGGATCATAACCAAAATAATTTTTAGGTTTTATATGACCTTATTGGTTTTGTAGTGTCCTAGTTGTTACTATCACATTGCCTACATATGGCAATTTTTTGTGGTAATCTACATTCCCCCACCTTTAATGTTTATCCATTATTCTACTATGTATGTGTAATAAACAATGAAAATCTATCTTCAGATTTGTTTGCTGGTATACGTATCCATAAACAAGAAAACAATATGAAAACACTAATAAAAAATGTAAACAAGCAAATCCAACCAAAGGCTAAGCACAACTTATTATAAAGTATACCACAATTACACAAAGTGTGTTGTGAACTACTACATTAAATTTTATGTTCAATTGTATGTGAACTATTATATTAACCATACAACATATTTCATTCTTACAAAATCAAAATTGCGATGTGTTTACAAAAAAAAAGTCATGCCACCCCTATGCTTGATGGCCACCATTTCTTGCATTGCCCAAACTTGTTGAATTGCCTGCTCGAGCCATGTATGGTGGCCTACCTAAGATTTGATGATTAGGATGTGCCTAAATGCTACCATATGCTTGAGTCCAATCTTCTTCTTGTAGCCATGGAGGGACTATGCAACCCAAGAATCCACTTGTTCTACTAACCCCGACATTGAGTGGAGGTGTCCTATAATCACACATAGGATTTGAACCTACAATGTTAGGGGTATAGGAGGTGCCATAACCCCTGGTTGATAGTAGGGGACTTGGATGTTAATTAGGGCCTGGTATGATGGTGTATACTTTGCAATATGGTCCAAAGTACTGGACATCACCATGTTTGCCTCAAACTATATTGAACCATAGCCCTCCTTGTATGTCACCCCTCCTCCTTTTTCCAACACTTGTTGAACCTTTCTTGCCTCCCTTTCTTGCCTTGCCAATTGTTTTTTATGTTCCTTATCTTCCCTTGAATTTTTTCCTTCTAGCCTTTCCTTTGTCTGAGATTATGTTGTTGCAATCATTGCAAATCTCTTTTCCTTGGCCAACTCGTCCTTTCTCTATTTAGATTCCTTTATTTTAATTTTAACTTTTATGTTAATACTCAAACAATAGGTTTATATAGTCTTTAGAGGTGAGCAACTATGAACTCTTCTCTAAAAGAAGATAATATGTTTTTGAGTGCCTTGATGAGGCCTTCATTCTCTCTAATGGTAGATTTAGGAATGTACCAAGTCTTGGATGCTTTGTTATCACATGCTCCTTAGGACTTGACATTTTTATTTCAACATCCAGGACAATTGATTCACCCTATTGTTGTCTTTGTCTAGTACTTCATGTTGAATAGGATCTTCTTCTAGTGATCCATTGTTCAAAATATGAACAAGTTCAATGTTCCACTCTATTGGTTGTGAAGGCATGTCCATGCTTTCCTCGTTGGTGGATAACACATTATGTGTGTTGATATTCATCATGGCCTTTACCAACCATGATGATGGGGTTACCTTGGTTGGAAATCTCAATTGCTCATTGTTTAATCATGTTGCATTATCATTTGAAAACAAGTTTGCATTTTCATTCACATGATCAACTACCTCATATGGAATATCACATGAAGAATTGGTAGCTAGTTCAGTGGGTGTGACAACCTCCATGATATTGACAATTGGTTCATGATTGAATTGTGTCTCACTCACATGTTCATCAATGATCAACATAGAAATTCCCTTCAGAAATGGATATCATACCTTCAGGAGCAGTAACATCTTCCTGTCCATCCACATCTTCTTGGGCATCAACATGGTCTTGTAAGCACTCTACTTCTTGAACTTCCAGATCAAATGGTTGCCTACAACCAATATCATGCATGAGAGTATCAACATTTAGTGGCTATAGACCGGTCCTCCTAAATCTAGTGTTAATATTAGAAGGTATGAGAGCCCTTTTAAATGCTTTACTTGTAATCTCAACTAGCTCAAACCTTTTTACCTTCACCCTTGGATTCTTTGCCATCCATGAAGCTTGCTCAACCCTGAAATAGTTCTTGAAAGACCGAAACATGTTGACATCAAGGGGTTGCAATATATGATTGGTATGAGCTGACAATGTTAACAGGTTAATACCTAAATTGTTGGCCTCAATTGTCTGCATAGCTAGGTGGCTTCAACGACCATCTAAAACCATTAGGTGTTTGCTTTTAGGTGAGACACCACTTGGTACAGATGCAATAAAGTGAAAAAACCAATTCAATAGTAGTTCGTTTGTCATCCATGCATGGAGATATGCAGCCATGCATGCATTTAGTTCACAATTTTGTATATAGTTTTCTATTTGAGTTTTACCTTTGAATAGATAAAAACATGGGATTGAAGAACCAATCGCATTGACATAATAAAAATTAGTGATCCATGCCCTGCTCTTAAGCAAAATCTTAGGGGCACTTTTGCTCCCTCTCTTGGCAATTACCCACATACCGCAATTCCTTCCCGCCTATAAACCTGTTTCATCACATTTCAATATATGGTCTAGGTCATATTCCTTAGAAAGAGTTTTATAGAACTTCGACACAATTGCATGGTGTAGATTTAAATCCATGTCTCTATCAAGGCCCTCGTTTGTATGTAACACAAAGTCTGGATGCCTCTTCTTAAAACCACCCCACCATAATTTACTAAGAAGCCCATCTTTGAAAGGGTTTGGCCTCCCCTAATAGATTTCAGCTAGTATGGATTTAAGTTGTATTAGCTCTAACCCATGTCCCAATTGGGCCATCTTCTTACACCACTCAACCACTTCACCACCCTCTTCTTCGGTGATAACTGTAATAGGGCCTCTACGCTTTGTATGAGTCAGCCTATTTATCCAATAATGTATGATTGAGGCAACAAACACATGTTTTTTTTGTATAGGAAAGAATTAAATATCCCCTAAACTCTATGTCATTAATTGCAACTAGCGTGTCTTCCTTTGTCCAGCCTCTTATGGCATTGATCTTCTTTGTTGAACTTGCATCTTGCACCGTGGTTGACGGTGGCTTAGTGGTTGACACAACATGATCTGCCAACACATTGTTGAATGGTTGAATGGTTGAGCATACATGTAGATGTGGCTGACACACATTTCACCGGTTCTTATGCAAGTATTACCCAACCATGGGAAGTGTTGCTCTATTGTAAATTCGTGGGTGCTTTTTTGATGGGATAGGTGTATTGCTGGATAAAAGTTAATGAAATGTTTTGTAGTGCATTTTAACTTAAGTGGTAGTTTAGATCTCGAGGTAGTTAGGTCCCTATACTACTAGTGTAGCCCATTATTGTTATTAGTGCAACCCCCTTATTGTATTTTTGTGCCCATGTAGTCCCCAAATTGTTATTATTGTGCACCATAGAAGCTGACTATTGTTATTGTTGTGCCCTTACAATATTATTGTTATGTAGGCTCTGATTATATTGTGACTACTTAGACTCCAATATATAGAAAGGAGGTCATGTCATTTGTATCATCCAAGAATTGTTCATTTTTGTAATGTAAAGGAGGTTGCCCCCTCGAAGAGGTTTATTTTGAATTCGTTTATCTATCTCGTCTTCTACTTTTTTAGCTAGTTGCATAACATTTAAGAGGATAGGTTTAAACTTAGCAACCTTGAAAAGATTGAAGGCACCCTTAACTATTCTTCATGGAAATATTTTACAGAACTCATCCTCACTGAACAAGATGTTTATTCTTTATTTGATGGATCATAACTAAAATAATTTTTAGGTTTTAGATGACCTTATAGGTTGTGTAGTGTCCTAATTATTACTATCACATTGCCTACACATGACAAAATTTTTATGGTAATCGACATTCCCCCACCTTTAATGTTTACCCATCATTCTACTTTGTATGTGTACTAAACAATGAAAACCTATCTTCGGATTTGTTTGTTGGTATACGTATCCATAAACAAGAAAACAATATGAAAACAATAATAAAAAATGTAAACAAGAAAATCCAACCAAAGGCCAAGCACAATATATCGTGAAGTATAACACAATTACACAAAGTGTGTTGTGAACTACTACATCAAATTGTATGTTAAATTGTATGTGAATTATTATATTAACCATGCAACACATTTCATTCTTACAAAATCAACATTGCGATGTGTTCACAAAAAAAAGTCATGCTGTCACTATGCTTGATGGCCTCCATTTCCTGCATTTCCCAAACTTGTTGAATTTCCTGCTCGAGCCACGTATGGTGGCCTACATAAGATTGGATGATTAGTATGTGCCTAAATGTTGTCATACACTTGTGTCCAATTTTCTTCTTGTAGCCATGGAGGGACTATGCAACCCAAGTGTCCACTTGTTCTACTAACCCCAAAATTGAGTGGAGGTGTCGTATAATCACACATAGGATTTAAACCTACATTGGTAGGGGTATAGGAAGTGGGCATAAGCCCTGGCTGATAGCGGGGGATTTGGATGTTAATTAGGTCTTGGTATGATGGTGTATGCTTTGCAATATGGTCCAAAGTTCTGGACATCACCATGTTTGCCTCAAAATAGATTGAACCATAGTCTTCCTTGTTTGTCACCCCTCCTCCTTTTTCCAACACTTTTTGAACCTTTCTTGCCTCCCTTTCTTGCCTTGCCAATTTTTTTTGATGTTCCTTATCTTCCCTTTAATTTTGTCCTTCTAGCCTTTCCTTTGTCTAAGCTTATGTTGTTGCAATCTTTGCAACTCTCTTTTCCTTGGCCAACTCCTCCTTTCTCTATTTAGATTCCCGAATTTCAATTTATTTATTTATTTTATTTTATTTATTTATTTGTTTTAAATTTTTTATGTTCAGACTCAAACAATAGGTTTATATAATCTTCAGAGGTGAGAAACTATGAATTCCTCTCTAAATGAAGACAATATGTTGCTGAGTGCCTTGATGAGGCCTTCATTCTCTCTAATGGTAGCTTTAGGAACGTACCAAGTCTTGGATGCTTTGTTGTCACATGCTCCTTAGGGTCTGAAACTTTTCTTTCAACATCCAAGACAATTGATTGCCCCTTGTTGTTGTCTTTGTCTAGTACTTCATGTTGAATATGATCTTCTTCTAGTGATCCATTGTTCAGAAAATAATGAACAAGTTCAATGTTCAAATCTATTGGTTGTGAAGGCATGTCCATGCTTTCCTAATTCCTGGATAACACGTTATGTGTGTTGATATTCATCATGGCCTTTACCAACCATGATGGTGGGGTTACCTGGGTTGGAAAGCTCAATTTCTCATTGTTTAATCATGTTGCATTATCATTTGAAAACAAGTTTGCATTTTCATTCACATGATCAACTGCCTCATATGGAATATCACATGTAGAATTGGTAGATGGTTCAGTGGGAGTGACAACCTCCATGATATTGACAATTGGTTCATGATTGAATTGTGTCTCACTCACATGTTCATCAATGATCAACATAGAAATCCCTTCAGAAAGGGATATCATAGCTTCAAGAGAAGCAACATCTTCCTGCCCATCCGCATCTTCTTAGGCATCAACATGGTCTTGTAAGAACTCTACTTCTTGACCTTCCAGATCAAATGTCTGGCTGCAACCAATATCATGCATAAGAGTATCAACATTCAGTGGTCATATACCAATCCTCCTAAATCTAGCCTTGATATTAGAAGGTATGAGAGCCCTTTTAAATGCTTTACTTGCAATCTTAACTAGGTCAAACCTTTTTACCTCCACCCTTGGATTCTTTTTCATCCATGAAGCTCACTCAACCCTAAAATAGTTTTTGAAAGACCCAAAGATGTTGATATCAAGGGGTTCTAATCTATGATTGTTATGAGATGACATTGTTAACAGGTTAATGCCCAAATTGTTGGCCTCAATTGTCTGCACAGCTAGGTGGCTTCCATGGCCATCTAAAATTAGTAGGTGTCTGTTTTTAGGTGAGACACCACTTGGTATAGATGCAACAAAGTGGCAAAACCAATTCAATAATAGTTCCTTTGTCATCCATGCATGGGGATATGCAACCATGAATGCATTTGGTTCACAATTTTCTATATAGTTTTTTAGTTGAGTTTTACCTTTGAATAAATACAAACCTCAGATTGAAGAACCAATCACATTGACATAACAAAAAAGAGTGATCCACTCCGTGCTCTTAGGTAAAATCTTAAGCACATTTTTGCACCCTCTCTTGGCAATTACCCGCATACCATAATTCCTTCCCGCCTATAAGCCCGTTTCATCACATTTCAATATATGCTCGGTGTCATATGAGTGTTGCTCATATGCAGTAGAAAGAGTTTTATAGAATTTGGACACAATTGTAGGGTGTAGATTTAAAGCCATGTCTCTATCAAGGCCCTCGTTTGTACGTAACACAAAGTTTGGATGCCTCTTTTTAAAACACTCCACCATAATTTACTAAGAAGCCCATCTTTGAAGGGGTTTGGCCTCCCCTAACAAATTTTAGCTACTATGGATTTAAGTTGTATCAGCTCTAACCCATGTCCCAATTGGGCCATCTTCTTGCACCACTCAACCACCTCGCCCTCCTCCTCTTCGGTCATAACTGTAACAGGGCCTCTACGATTTGTATGAGTCAGCCTATTTATCCAATAATGTATGTTTGAGGCAACAAACACATGTTTTTTTTGTAGAGGAAAGAATTGAATATCCCCTAAACTCTGTCATAAATTTCAACTAGCATGTCTTCCTTTGTCCAGCTCTCTTATGGCATTGATCTTCTTTGTTGAACTTGCACCTTGCATTATGATTGACGATGGCTTTGTGGTTGATGGGGAGACAACATGATGTGCCACCACATTGTTGAATGGTTGAACATACATGTAGATGTCGCTCACACACATTTCACTTCACCTATTCTTGGGCAAGTATTACCCAGTCATGGGAAGTGTTGCTCTCTTAGAAATTCGTGGGTGCTTTTTTGATGGGATAAGTGTATTGTTGGATAAAAGAATGAAAATTTTGTAGTGCATTTTAACTTAAGTAGTAATTCGGATCTCGAGATAGTTGAGACAAGATGTCGTGTCAACTTATTATATTAAAAACTTAATGTTTGACGATTATTAATTCAATCAACATATAAGTCTATTTTAAACCTAAGTTAATAACCTATAAAACTTGATATTAACCATTTATTAATATTTTATCGTATGCTTTTTTTAATGAATTAATAAAATCTTGTCCGCACTTCTGATATATTTATATATATAAAAGATAACTTTCGGCATACTCTCCGTACTTACTATTTAAGAAGACGGAGTTCTTGACATAGTTTATATACTTATTATGTTTGGACAGAGTTTTCGAAGTAGTTTCCATACACATCTGTATGTGTCTTTCCTGGGGAGAATTTATTCCATAAATTCAAGCACGTATATTTAACTCACATAACCATATTTCTGATTATTTCAGAATTACGCCCATAACTACCTGTGCGTTTTTCGATTGAAAATTTCGTCTCCTTCGCTGCACGCTTATTCTCGACACAGAAAAGAAAACCTATTAACTATTAACAGTCCAGGGTCTGAGGCGGCCCGTTTATTTAAAGTCAAATTTCGTGGACATTGGATGCGCACCAAAGTAGTAATAAGGCTTCAAGCACGTGCAGTTCATCACCGTCAAAGTTAGTAGTCGTTGTAACTAAAAAACGTAAAATCAACGGCACCAAACCAAAAAGCAAAGTTGAACTGATCGCGGGACACTTGTTATCCTTGTACACTTTATCGAGACTGAACTCCATGGGGAGTAATTATTATTTCCAACACTTCGAAGGTTCCCGATGTGTTCGTACTCTGATAACAGTGGAATATGTGGAGACAGGGTTGGAATTTGATGGGCAAAATGCCCGTCACAAGGCATTTTGACAGTATTTCACGTTTAAAAATTTTAAAAAGCCGTTTTTTGTGACGGGCTTTCAAAGTTCTAAAACGTATTTTTTACTGTTCACTTTTTTGAAAAAACGTCATTACTACCCTCTCAAACAACAGTCTTATAAAGAAGTGCAGTAATATTTGGAATTCTCTAATATTTGTTTTTATTTAAATAAATTAAATTTATGTTGTTTATATTTAAATAAATTAAGTTGATTGGGTTTATTAAAATTGAACTTTATCTAGATTTCGTGATATTATGATGGTGGAGAGGATGGGCATTGTGGAGGATAGTTTTTTGGTCAACTCCAAAGTTTTTAAGATGGAAATGTTTTTTGAAGTTTTTTGTTTATTTGGTGAAAGAAATCTATTTGTTTTTACTGAAATTGTAACATTTAAATTATCTAATAGAAATCCAAATTGAGAAATTAAAATAGGAGTAGATTGATTGCAATAACAATGAGTTGGGTGTGAGTAAAATAGATTTCTAGATTTACTCATAATTTTTGTATATGTTTTTGGGAGAAGCACTGAATCTCGATGGTTTGGAAGTTATGGATCCCATCCATGAGTAAAACAACCTTTATGATTCAACAAATCATTTAGTCATGGTCACGTTGTTTTTTCTTATTATAAATATGTGATAAAAAATTAACACAGTTGTGTGATTGAAATGTATTTTTTTAATTAAACCTTTATTGATGAAGGGTCGATTTATTATCAAAACATTTTGATTGAAGAGAAAAATTTTAGACATAACGTTCCTTGACGGCCAACATAAAAACCCAAAACCTCAAAAAAAATTTATTTGACAAGTAATAAAGAATCCAAATTCCAACCTTGTGTGTAGATCCTCTTCCTGCTTGCTAATGCATTCACATTCTTCATCGGTTCGAGACCGTCAAAACCATGGCAGGTTGGTGGCGTCTTTTAGACTTTTGTGTTTGCTCGTATTCCATGGCCGCTTTTGCCTGTCAAGTCATATTGACTTTCTGCCATTTGTAAACAATCTTATATACTATGTCTGAATTTGTAGTTGATCCAATGGATTTATAATTGTTGTGTATTTAAATTAGTTGATCCAATGGATTTATAATTGTTGTGTATTTAAATTAATAATTGCATTTAAAAGGAAAATTTAAGAATGAGTAATCTGGTCAAGGTATAAAGGTACTGAATTTTTCAAGATGTTGTCTTGATGTTTGATTTCGATTTTGACTTTTATCCATTATTTAAATATAATGCAGTATGTATTTTTCAAGTTGCAAATATAATTTTTATTTATTTTTGGTTAATATAAGTGTTGTATTTTATTTTTAAAATATTTTTTATTTTAATTTAATTTTAAAATGTATTCTGACCCATAATATGTTAAAATATGTTAAATATATATGTTTTATATTATTTTAGAAATTTCAAAATGTTTATTTTAAATATCAAATTAAGTAATGATGTGCTAAAATTATATATTATTATTATTTATATAATTTTAAAGATTTTGTTAGCTTAAATTGCTTTTTAAAAAGTTTTTAAGTAATTTGATTAAATTAATGCATTTTCAAGAGGGATAATAGATATAATTTTTTAATGTAATGATTTCTATTTAAGGAAGATTTTATAAATAGTAAAATAAGTTTAAACTTATTCTTAAATACAAATGTTGAAGGATTTTAACAAGAAATAGTGAAGGATTCTAACAGGTCCAGTGATGATAATATACAAAAACACATATTTCGAAGAAATTCATAATTTTATGACAAGGGAGAAGAATTAAGCTTTCTTCTAGGCTAACACCTAAAAGGTCCAATCTATTTGTTTTCTAATCAAAACAATAAATATACTCATTTTATAAAAACTCAAATCCATTATTAGTGCATCAATGATAAAGTCACTACATAGAACTTTCATAATCAAAGAAAAATTGTTATTTCACCTACACAAGCAAGAAGAAATAATTAGTGTTTTATATAGAATATCAATGCCCATGGGTATGGACATGTAGTGTGTCACAACTTTTACGCTCTAGGCTTGGCTTTAGGATTCAATGTGTACAATGCATGATTGCACGATGTGAATGAAGAGGGAGATGAGTTTTTTCTAATAAGTCCAAAGACCCACTATGAGTAAGTCTATGCTTATCTTTAAGTTTCAACATTAGGAAAATTTATGCTTATCTTGAAATCTTAGTAAGCAACATCACTAACTTATTATATATATTTTTTGGAATTTATTTCTATATATGTGTTGTGTAGTCTATTATATTATTATATATATATATATATTATCTCATAATATATATATATATTTGTGTTATTCTATATCTATATATATATATATAATATATATAGTGGTTGTTGTGATCATGCTCTAACTAATATGCGAAATTACCCTTTTTAGAGTAGTTTTTCTAGTCTCTCTCTCTCTCTCACACACACACACATCTATATAAACAAAAATGAGTAGAATTGTATTAACTCTGCACCTGGTCGCAACAAAATATACGAGGGTTACATATTTAGAATTCAAACCAATTTGGATATAAAAACAACACTAGCCTTATATATCTATATTCCTAAAGACTGACAAAAGGTCGACACTTGACACAACTACAAGATTACAAAATTAAACCTTAAGAATCGTAAGAGCATGACCAAGGCTGACTCTTATAATAACTTCACGATTACATAACATAGGACCACTTCTAAAAAAGACTAAACAACCTTCCCTATGGATGCTTACAGAAAGACAAAAATTCCCATTCATGGGCTATCAGGAATTATTATTCATTGTCAGTGGCTGGCCTATTGAGGTCAATCTCACGCTTTTTGATGTCCTCCTAATGATTGGCCAAATTCGTTTGAGCATCCTTAACAAGTTTAAAATCCATTACAATACTCCTCAAGGCATCAACTTCATAAACCAATCAAGAAAATTGAAATTGAAGTGATAAAAAGCTTGTATGTAAGCTCAATTTGGGAGTGAGACACTTGGAAAATTTTTACTTGCAAATCATAGTGAGCTTGGTGCAGAGCTTCATGAGAGGACAAGTAGTGTGAGTAAGGGTTCTCAGTCAAAGAGTTCTCTAAATCAAAGTTTGTGTTTATTGTTCTTTGTTGATTTTCAACCAACCCAAAAGGGAGGGAGGAAGCAATGAAGTCAATATTCTGTCACGATACCTTCCCAATTTGGGACTAAGAGAGAAAAACAATTTGCCAAATGCTTTAAAGTAGAAATATGAGTTAGAAGCTTGACACAATTTCCAAATGCAAGTAGCAAATTCACATACGTAACCTTACAAAAATTTATCTCGTTTCCAATATCTATTCTATGCCCAATGAAGGAGTCAAATTCTCGGGAGTTGTTATCCTGACCCAAAATTTGGAAAAATATTGAGCTAGAGATTGAAAAAATAGAGGTACCTTCCTTGAGCGAGAAATGTTGCAAATTGAGATGATTAAGGCTAGAATTCATGAGGTTTGATTGTTAGGCCTTTGAACCAGACAGACTTGAGTACCAAAATTCCCACGAAAAAGAGTGTTTTTTCCCACTCTGTCACAATCTTGAAGAGGTATTGAAGGTTGATTTGCAGCTCCTTGTAGAGCCACCACTAGGGAAACCTTCTTAATGCCACAATTGAGACTAGGATACGAACCAAGATCGAATTCTCAAACACTTGGGACACACAGAGAGGAAAGAGCACACAATTTAATAAATCTAGCGGAAGGTCCCTTTCCAATTTAGCACTACCATACCTGCCAATCCACACGATTTCATCATCGTAGCGATAAATTTCCTCGCACCTCGATCAATATTATTTATCATTACACTAGCTGATGGGTGTTTCCAATGCTTGAGCAGATCAACTTTGACGTTTCGAGCATGTGAGCCAGGGGGAAGTGGAGATGCATGAGAAGAGAAGATATAAATGGACATGCATTGAGGAGAAATTACGCCAACGATTATCCTTCCATACGCCTAAAGGAGACATATGGGATCATTATACATTGCAATTGTAAATCAGGGGGCATAATTAATAAGGTTGAGACATTTAGTATGATTGTAATTTGTCATTTCCCAATTCCAAGAACAGTAGCACTTAGTCCTATCTTTTGATGTCATTAGATTATGAAGGGAATCAAACAATTGGATCCGTGCTCGTTAATCATTAACTTAGTTTCTTCCATAAAGTATGCCTGATCCGGATTTAAATAGGAACCTAACAAATTACAGAGATAACCATAAATACAGAGATGCATCAAAAATAATACTTCATTTCATTAATGTAAAATACTGAAATATACTTACAAACAGAAATGGAAATAAACCATCTAGGGCGATGGTAACTTATCTTTGAGAAGAGATGTGGTGGCTACATGCCTCTGAACGTTTTTTTACAATGAGGCTCGAAGGCCTATTTATTGTTGAGAAACAATGGAAAACCCTAAACATCCAAAAACCTAATGCTAGGAGATGAAAAACCAAACTATGGGCCTCATTTTGGGTAAATTGGTACATCAACTTCCTGGGTGAAGGGAATGCGATTTTGGGGGCTAATTAAAATCCCTTTCCCTTAAATAAATTGATTCTAAGGCCTATGGATTATGGCTCACAAAGCCTATCAAACGCGTATTGAGGATATAAGCCTTTAAAACCATGGACCATACAAGAATTGGAGCCACCACACTATCGGGTCCAATATAACTATCGAGAGCATTTTCCCCATTGGAGGCATTACACATGGGCATTCAAGCCTTAACCCCGTGACCATACACCCATCGGAAATATACGGGAACAAAGGAATTACAAGGAGAAACCCCACTCCACTGTGCTTAGCTAGACTTCAAGCATTATAGACCCGCCTCTATAAATATCGGTGGATTCGTTGCTTTAAGCGTTGTTCCTCCATCCTTTGATCTGACTGAGCTCTAATCGTCGCTTCCTGATATCGGCGATATTGCATTATCGCTCATCGGCCATCAGTGTTCCCATTGACCATCCAGCCTTTGACCTCTCCAACATGCAACTACCGATCACATATAAACCGTTGATCTAGATCCTTGATCCAATGGTTGCGAATTAATCGCATATCGCTAACGCTTATAACAATCCGCCTTCTTATAACAATCCACTGACGCGATGAAGGATATGGACCGTTGATCTTTCAGATCCAACGGTTCCAGGGCATTCTGGCAAGTTTTCCCTTTAACTTGATTTATCCACCATTTGAAGGAATTTGTTTTAAAACATAGCTTTGACACTATCTCTGACATTCACGCATAACTTCCATTTGTATCTCTACGCTGCCATCGATCCTTTCCGTGATCGATGGTTGATCAACACATCAAATTAGGATTTAAACCCTTGACACACACATATGAAACAAACTTGGGAA
>APFE031018180.1:91056-136927 GCA_000404065.3 Pinus taeda
GGGGGTTTGAGGGGTGTAGGTAAGCCCACTCTATAAGGTCTGGGACAGCACCCCAGAAAATTTTGGTTTTGGAACCTATGTTAGGTTGGGTGTACCCACCTATGGTTTTGTGCATGATTTGCGTACATGTTTTTGGACACGATGGTTTTCATTCCATGGTTTTGGACGCGATGGTTTTTGGTCCATGGTATTGGATTCTTCAGCATGTATAAATATGTATTATAACATTGAAAGGAACATAATGAAAAATCAAGCTGGTAGTCCCAGTTTTGGGATCCAGGGAAAAATCTCTGTGTATATGTTATTTATGTGTTATGCTCTTGCATTGTTTATTTCATGTGTTTTACAATTCATATGCAGGTAATTTTTGTACGGGCTTAAAACCTACAGAGAAAGATGAATTCGATGACTTCTTTAGATCAGCTGAGTCATTCTCACAAGTACACCACCTAGCATAGATTAAGATGGGACCAGGGAAAATGGATCAATTCATCTAATACAGGATGCAAAGGCTTAAGACAGTGCCACTGGACTTCTTGAGTATTGCACTAGTCATCCAGTAAACAACGCAAATCACAGAGCAGGAGAAAACTTCTGAGGCGACCAAGACAAGCGAGAAGGCAATTGAACAGGTTGACACAGATGTTCACATTGATCCGATATTGATCAAAGAATGGGATTAGTTTGATCAACAGCTTAAAGGTCAGAGTAATACCCAAACTCTTATCGCACCAGAATCTCCATTAAAACAATAGCCCCTGATTCATGAGCCTGTGATTAATAGACCATCCAGCATGGACTCACCTATAAAGGAAATCGGGGTAATCCCTGAGTATTCTTTGTCAGAGATTACACTCAACACAGAAGAGATTCCATGGTTTGATATGTTCTACAACCCTAAACATAGAGTTGTAGTCAAAGGGAAGTGGAAAAAGAGAAAGATAGATCAAGTATCAGCGACAATAACTCAAAGTGAATCCATGAATATCATTTGGAGAGACTCAAAAGTTAATCCCTCTGAGGACTTTACCAAATTATCTTAGTTTACGGGAGCATATACAACCACCATGATTGATAAAGAAACCAAAGTTAATCAATTGCTCAAGGAAAAGGATCAGAGGATTAAACAATTAGAAGAACAATTAAGGGAGGAAAAATAGAGGATTGATCATCAAGCTATTGAAAGACAACAACACCTATCTCAGGAATTTGAACAGTTGAAACTGGCACATCATGAAGAGATCAAGTCTAAGGATGAGCAAATAAAGTGGCTACAACTCTCAATGGATCAATTTAAAGACAATCCCAAAATTGAAGAGTTTATAAAGGAAGCCTTAGAAGTAAATAATTTCTTGTCTCAACAGCTAACCCAACTCTGCCAAAATATATCTCTCATTCATCCGCTATGTATCAAAACCAGCATGCTGATAGAGCAAGCAGTCAATTCTAGGTTGGAATTCAAAGATGCAGATGACAAGATTACATATTACATCTCTTTGTAGAACACAAGAAATGGAAGGGCTACTAAATCACCAATAATTGAAGAATCCCACAAAGAGATATTATTTTCAAAATGGGAGACACAGCTGATCAAAGCAGAAAGGGAAACTTCTAGGGCCAAGGCGGTGAGGAATAATATCTTTGAACTGATTAATGATAACTTACACAGTGCCAATTTAATTTTTGAATGTTCCCCAGAAAGCCTTCCAAAGGCAAAGGTGTTGGAAAAAAAATGGAAGAAAGATTTGAATACCAGGGAGGAGAAAATAAAAAAATTAAAAAGACTCAATTGGGATTCACATTAGTTCTACTTGGTCAAATCGCATAGTCAAAAAATCACAATCAATTGTCTTGCTGATGTAGCCAATCACATGATTCCAGAACTCTCAGATGTAGTGTACACAGGTTAGTTGCATGCTAGGATGAGTCATCCACCAGAATTCCAAACTATACTAGAGATTTGTCAATTAAAGCCGCAGGAGGAATGATATATGCGATGCATCTTTTTAGAGTTATTGAAATTCTATTTTTATCATGAGATCCCATATTTTGAGAGAGGTTGTTCCAACCACTTCAAGCACTTTTTACGAACAATTTGTTTTATTTTTACTATCAAGACCCTTTCATGTCATTTTAGAAGGGGTCCTGAAATTGTATTAAATTAGATTTAAGAAGATAACACTTTTGCACTTTTGGATTTATTTTTGTAGAAGATAAGGATCAGGGTTCAAACTTGTTATAAATGAGAATTCAAGAGGACTTGCATTTCTATATCTTTTTTGAGTTTTAGGAAATAAGAAGAACAAACCAGACTGTTATTCTCATAGCAGGATTCCAATACATATGGTACTTTTATCAAATGTCTCTTTGTTACATGTTATGCAAATAAATAGTCTTTTTGATTCGATATTATTGTTATATGTGAATGTTCATACAGTTCTGCATTACATCACTTTTGAGTAAGTTGGAATTGGTATTCTATAAGCACATATGCTGACAATTGATGTTATTGTGAAAGGTGATATGTTTTATATCACTTTGTGATCATCATTCATGCTTAAATTTCTGTAGTCAAGTGACTGATCTTTATTAGCATTCGATTACCAGGAATCATTATAAATCGCATTGATATTCTATTACCCGAGTTATTTATATATATATTTATTTGTATATTTTCATAAATTTGCATTTCAAACCATCTATCGCCTCATTATATACTCAAAACAATCATTCATAAAAACACATTGGATTGGGAAACTAGTCCCATATTATCCAGTCAGAGCCACCATCCCAAACAGAAAAGGGACTGTATTAAGGGTCGGACCGGGTTGTTATCCCCAATGTTGGTGCAACTATTTTAGAGGCATCAACAGTACCATACACTTCCCATAATTAATGAGACCATGCATGCAATGAGGAAAAAGTACAATTCGAATTGAGAGGCCAAAGCCTCACCTGTCGCTCCTCCTGAGGATTTCTTCTTGTACTTCTTGAGTGGACAATTTGTAGCAAAATGGCCCAACTCATGACAATGAAAGCACTTAACTTTCATCATGTCTTTCTTCTTGCCTCCATGACAAGAATCTGATTTGGAATGGAAGCTTTCCATTTCCCCTTCTTTGCCTTAGTCGCTAAGCCACAATTCTCTTCATCATTAGTCTTTGATGAAGATCCATCCCTGGTGTTCCTCTTGATCTCCTCTTGCATCAAATCTGACCATAGTCGTTCCCAATTTGGAAACTTCTCCAGACCATTAATAGAGTCCTTATAACTATGCCAAGTCTTTGTGAGTCCTTGAAGAGTAAGACTCATCATATCATCCTTGGAAATCATGATTCCAACACATCCAAGTTCATCACGACATTGAGTGAACTTGGTCAAGTATTTTGGAATAGTCTCGCCTTGGTCAAGTCTTCCATTTTGATTTTTCCCAGTTTGTCCTTCATTTCCAATTTCCTTTGATCAACGTTGTTCTGATACAAGTCCGTCAATGCTTTCCACATAGCATACAAAGTTTCCTTGCAATGGAGACTCGAGACAATGTGGTCCTGAACTCCCTTAGGGATTATCTGCCTCACCTTCACCACACACTTCTTCCATTTAGTCAGATTCTATTCATCTAATGTTGCTAGCATAGGAATGTCTTGATCAACGAATTCCTTCAAGCCATTATCCTCCAACAATAACTCCTTTATGTCCCTATAGGCTATATAATTCAAGCTGCCTTCCAAGTTATACTCAAGTCACAAATTGTAGAACATCATCTGAAGTATTTATTGCAAATTCAAATTTCACCTATAACCCAAAAATAAAAACTTCAAAATATCCTCTAGTATATTGAACCAAGCTCTAATACCATTTAGAATTTCCTGTAAATTCACAAGCTCATGAAATTTACCAAAGCATAGGACACGAATCTACTTCTGTTTTTAACCAGTGGAAGCCAATAGATAGATGGAAAAATATGAACAAGAACAAGACAAATCAATATTATGTAACACAATAAGATTTCCTAGGGAAAGCCACAACTCAAAACGCTGCCTACTTGTATTGCATTAAATCAGAAATATGAGTAAAGATATAAAGATTGTTCTCACTAGAACAATACCACACAAGTATTCTCAACTCTCTACCTCACAAGCCCGATATTAGCCAACACTTAGTTAATTTCCGCTGCCTACCAAGCCCCTATTTCCGCTGCCTACAAGCATTCTCAACTCTCTACCTCACAAACCCGATATTAGCCAACACTTAGTTAATTTCCGCTGCCTACCAAGCCCCTATTTCCTTGTGCAATTCCTAGGATGAATAGACCATATTTAAAGGGAATTCATGCTTCCAACACTACACAATCCAAACATAGGTGCTTCTATGATTTCACGCATGATATTTACAACTTAGTAAATCATACGAGTGATAGTACACTATCCCTTCACTCTAGTCTCAACTAGGTCTTTCTCTAAACTAACATGCATGAGTTTCTCATGAGGGAATTTTTAGTTAATTGGAGTAACACTTGTGGATGAACAAGTGCACCAACTAACTATTAGTCCTCTATTAGTTCCACAAACAGTTATAACTAATTTAACTAACTAGAACTCAGTAAACTGAGTTATCTAATTACAACTCAATTTAAACTCATATTGGACCCCTAAAATTTAGGGAGAACATATACATGGCTACTAAAGACTTCCAACTCAAAATTCCTAGGCTAATTAAGTTAATTAAACTTAATTAACTATTTACAAGTTTCTATGTGAATAGAATTTGATTTTAATTCTTAGTTTACTTCAAGGACAAATTAAACTGGAATTTAGTGTTGCCATTTCTCAACATAGCATAAGTTCCCTAACAACATCGATTAAAGTTGCCCCATTCACATTAGGTAGAGTCTCTAGTACATCCGTGAGTAGTATACCCACGTCTACTATTAGAGGTTCAAACCTTATGTTTGCATGTGGGTCCGCAAGTCCATCCTTTTGGTCATAATATATACATGTAGGTAGTTTTTTTACATCTAATGCAAGGTTGCTTTTTTTTTAGAGTCATAATACAAGGTTTATACCATTCCCTAGAAAAATTAGGGGCACAAACATTTTCGATGGGTTCAATAATACATGAGGAAGTCAACCTTTAGGGGGTCACCTTTTCAAAGGAATTTTCAATTTCCATGGAGTGTCCAAGGGTCCAAGGATACCATCCGTGGTAATGTCTTTTATCCTTAGGGAAATAGCTTCAGTAGTCACTCTTTTGGTCTAGTGAATTTCTCCCCTAGTGCAACCTTTCGTCCTTGAAGTTAACAACCTTTTTTATTGAAATTCAAACCCCTAAGGGAAACAACCCTTATAGTTTTACCATGGGTTTTAGATCTAACCACTCTAGTAACCTAGCTTCCTTAGGAGGATCCTCAACCTTTGGAAACCAAGCTATGGGAGAATCGTATAATCCATTTGAGACATAGGAGGTATCACCAAATACCTAGAATTCGTTCAGATCACCTATCTTGGTGACACGTATGTTGCTTAATCTTTTGAAAATAATGAATGGTCCCATTAAGGAAAATCCTACAAAGCCTGTGGTCCCACCTAATTTGTTTGATGACACTCCCAATTTCTATGGAAAACTTGGTGAAGATCCCATAGCTCACATAATGAATTATCATTTATGGTGTTCATCCATATCATTCATGAATGATAATATATATATTTGAAATTTCTAATGGAGTATTATTGGCTAAATGGTACATCAACTTTGAAAATGTGACTTATGATAACTTCTTTTCTTTAGCATAAGCATTTATCAATCATTACAAATTTCCTATTAGGTATGATGTGGGGATGGATATACTTACCAACTTTCTTTAAGACACATCCTCACATATTTGATCATATACATGAGTGGAGATATAAACGAAGTTTTCTTAGGACTATGTTCTCTAATGAGATAGTTTGTGAATGGTTAACAAAAAATTTCTTACTAGAAGTGTTGAAGATGTAGCAAAGGAAGGAGCCAAAACCAAGGAATAGGTGATTCTGCACACCCATTAACTCAACTTGGTTTACTTTCAAGTGGGAACTCTCTACGAAATTGTCCTTAATGCCCAATTGATACCAATTGAAGGAAGACAAAAATTTATAAGACATGAAAACTTCCCATTTCATCATTCTTATTGTCCATTCTACTCGCCCCTAAACTTGTACTACTCCTGCCGATGTTGAAGCTTCCCCTGAGTTCACTCTCTTATATTATATTTGACATCTTAACATACAACTATCATTGACATATTTGGATAACTGCCCTCTTTCATTATGAAGGAAACTAGTGAAGAGATGAGGGAGAAATCACTCCCAACTTTTGCCTTAAATATTTAAAGTTTTATGGCAAGGGGCTTGGTGAATATATCAACTATTTGTTCCTTTGTTGATATATATTCCAACTTTACAATCTAATCATTCACCTTTTCTCTAAGAAAGTGACAATTTATGGGTAATGTTTGATTTTTGAGTGGAGAACAAAATTCTTATGTATACTTATAGCCCTTGTGTTATCACTTATAATGGGAATGGGTTAATCATAAGTTACCTTCATGTCTTGCAATTTCTACTTCATCCACTAAATATGAGTGCAACATGCTATAGCTGCTATGTATTCAGATTCAACAATACAAACAAATAGAAGTTTTATTTATGTTGAACAAAACCACCAAAAAATTCCCTTGGAAGAAAGAAACACCACTTGTGCTTTTCCTATCATCTACACTGCTAGCCCAATCAACATCTGTGTATGTAGTTAATGAGAAGTTCTGACCCTTTTGATACCACGATCCATAATCCATTATGTGTTAGAAAATTATATATATTATAGAGAAATGGAAAACATAAAATATATTGCAGAAATATAAACACAGAAAACACATAAAACAAGAGAGACACAGATATATGTGGTTCACCCAATTTGGGCTACATCCACGGAGAAACAACCAGTCCTTCCTTTTATATTATCTAGCAAACTGAAGAGATACAACCTACAACAAATCTACTATAATTCCCTCCTTTCTCTCACACAATCTCCTCTCTCTTTCTCACTCAGAATACAGATCTACATAAACGTAATACAATTCCCTCATATATAGCGAGGGGTTTCCTTCTAGGGAAAAAAAGCCCTAAATTAAACATAACTTCTACTATCATATTTCCACCTAATGAATCGCTCAAGTTGACTACGAAATTACAACATTTTACAAGGCAATTTTACATCTATTTTTAGCTTTGAGGGCGCTACCCTCGATCCCCCCGCCAAGGGGGGGGGGGGGGGGGGGCTCCCCCATGGACCCCCCTGCAGCATATATTTTATGAGCGGCTTTGCGAGTCCATTATGAACTGGGGTCCAATGTGGCGATACCTTTGAAAATAGAAGATAATTAGGCTCCACACCCAACAATCACCCACTTGGAGACTAATTATAGCAAATCCACCGTTGCTTCATTTGTTAGACAATGAATCCACTTTGGACCTGGTTGTTTCTCATCTTCTTCATCATATTTGAAGACCAATTGAAACTGAGCAGACTCTCAGTTTCTCCCTGGTTACAACTTTTGTTAACATATCTGCAGGATTTTGGTTAGTGTGTTTCTTTTCCATCTTCAACTATCCATCTTCCAATGATGACCATATGAAATGGTACTTGAGCTGTATATGTAAAGTCTTGGAATGAAATGCAAAGTTCTTTGCAAGATGTACGACACTATGGCTATCACTGTATAACCTACCCAACTCCTGCTTCTTACCCAATTCATCTAGAAACCTTTGTAACCAAATCATTTCTTTACTAGCCTCTGTAGGAGCAACATACTCTTCTTCTATTGTTGAGAGTGCAACAACACTTTGTAGTTTTGAGACCCAACTAACAGTTGTTCCACTTACAGTAAACACATACCCTCTGGTGCTCCTCTTGTTATCTCTATCACACACCATATCTGCATCAACATATCCCTATAGAGCAATGTTTGAACCACCAAAGCGTAATGCTTGACTTGTGGTACCTCTCAAATACTTGAGAATCCACTTCACCGCCATCCAATGTTCTTTTCCTGAATTGTTCATGTAGCTGCTTACAACTCCCACTACATGTGCAATATCAGGCCTTGTGCAGACCATCACATACATTAAGCTTCCAATTACTGATGCATATGGAACTTTAGACATATGAGCCATTCCTTCCTGAGTTTTGAGACACTCCTCCTTACTTAATTTGAAATGGTTAGCCAAAGGTATACTAAATGGTTTTGCATTCTGCATATTAAACCTTTTCAACACCTTTTTTATGTACTCATTTTGAGACAATGTTAATTTGCAATTCTTCCTGTCTCTAGTTATTCTCATACCAAGGATTTGTTTTGTAGCACCCAAATCCTTCATTGCCAATGAGTTTGCCAATTTTATTTTGAGCACATTTATTTCCTGCATGGTACTTGCAACAAGCATGTCATCTACATAAAATAACAATATAATATAGTTGCCATCATTTTGCCTTTTGAGATAAACAAAATGATCATTGTGAAATCTAGTATAACCTTGTTCAGACATAAAGCTGTCAAATTTTAGATACCACTACCTTGGAGCCTATTTTAAGCCATACAAGCTCTTCTTCAACCTGCACACTAGTTTCTCCTTCCCTTTTACCTCATATCCTTGTGGCTACTACATATATCTCTTCCTCCAAATCCTCAAGGAAAAAGTATGTTTTTACATCTAACTGCTCAAGATGCAAATCTTCAGGTGCTACTAGACTTAAAATAGTTCTGATTGAAGTCATTTTAACAACAGGAGAAACTATCTCATCAAAGTCTATACCCTTTTTATGTAGAAACCATTTCACCATAAGTCTAGCCTTATACCTTTTTCTACCTCCATATTCTTCCTTCAACTTGTAAGCCCATTTATTTTGCAATTTTGTTTTACCTGTAGGCAACCTGACTAAGTCCCAAGTCTGGTTATGTGCTAAGGAGTCCATCTCTTCTTTCATGGCTTGCTCCCACTTCTTCCTAGTTTCTACTTGCACTGCTTCTTCATAACATTTTGGTTCACCAAAGTCAGTCAACAATACATAATATAATGAAGGAGAGTATCTTTCAGGGGGTCTACTTATCTGGGTAGATCTTCTAACACCATTTTCAGGTGTTTGAGGTGCTTGTTGCTATTGTGGTTGTTGTTTTGGTCGTTGACCATTACAAATATCAGGCATCATCACTTTTTCTGTGATCTCATCAAGCACTGTGTATTCTATGTTTTCTTTTTCTTGTTTCTTTTCCTGCAACTGATCCTTATACAAAACCTTTTCATTGAATATGACATCTTTGCTCCTAATGATTTTGTGTTTTCATAATCATAAAAGCGATAACCAAAATCATTAACACCATATCCAATAAAAGTATATTTCTTTGATTTTGCATCATGCTTTGTTCTATTTTCTTTATTAATGTGGACAAAGGCTTCACAACCGAAAGTTTTTATAAATGAGCAGTTTACCTTTTTACCTGTCCATGCCTTCTCTGGAATACCACCATCCAAGGAACTTGAAGGCCCTCTTTTTATTAGATAAACAACAGTATCTACAACATCTACCCAAAATTGTAAAGGCAATCCTGCATGCAATCTCATGCACCTTGCCCGCTCCATGATTGTCTTGTTCATCCTTTCTGACACACCATTTTCTTGTGGTGTTCCTGGAACTATCTTCTCTCTGTGAATTCCATTCTCTAAATAGTACCTATCAAACTCTTTGCTGCAATATTCACCTCCATTGTTTGATCTAAGACACTTCAACCTTTTTCCTGTCTCATTTTCAACCAAAACTTTCCATTTCTTGAAAGTATCAAATACATCAGATTTATTTCGAATACAATAAATCCAGGTTTTTATGGTTGAAAAATCAATCAAAATAACATAATAGTGAGAGCCACCGAGAGATGATACCTGAGAAGGTCCTCATACATCTGTATGCACAAGCTCTATTTTTTTGCTCTTCTTTTCTTTCCCAACTTTGAGAAATTTGACTCTCTTCTGTTTCCCATAAACACAATTTTCACAGAATTCCAAATCAACATGTTTCAAACCTGGAAAAAAATTTCTTGAGTGAAGGATCTGCATCCCCTTCTCACTCATGTGCCCAAGCCTATGATGCCACAATGCTGTATCTTCTCTTGTAGAGGTTAAAGAATTAACAGAATTAGAAATACCATTGCATAAATATAATGTACCAACCTTTTCTCCTTTTTTCTATTACCAGGGATCCTTTAGTGACCTTCCAGGTTTTATCTGTGAAAGTAGTTATGCAACCTTCACCTCCCAACTACCTTGTTGAAATCAGATTTTTCTTCAGATCTAGAACATGCCTTACCTCCTTCAATAGCCATTGATTTCCATTCTGCTTTTTTATGAAAATTGTACCCATTCCAACAATTTTACAGGGTTCATCATCACCCAATCGAACCTGTCCAAAATCTCCTTGAACATAATCATGAAAATGTTTCTTATCAGGTGTGGCATGGAATGAGGCCCCTGAGTCTACCACCTAGGCATCAATAATATTTTCTAAAGAAAGAATCAAAGCATCTTGCAACACATCACCTGTTACATTCGCTTCATGATTAGTTTCTTGTTGTGCGTCTCCTTCTTTTCCCTTCTGAGACTTACAGTCTTTCTTCAAGTGTCCTTTCTTCCTGCATTTCTAGCACACTATCCCCAATTTGGACTTGGATCTGCCTTTTCTTGACTTACTGTGATATCCAGGGCTCTTTCCTCTTTCCATTTTTCTTCCCCTAGTCTCTGTAGTCAAAGCATTCCCTGATGTCTCACCAGAGCTTTTCCATTGCATTTCCTCACTAAGGATTTCACCAACAACAGCATCAAACTTTAAAGTACTAGATCTAGAGACAAAGTTACTGATGGCCGTAACTAAACCATTCCAACTTTCTAGCAATGAGCACAGAAATAACAGAGCCCTAACTTCATCATCAACAGTTACCCCTACAGAACTTAACTGACTTGTAACTATATTAAAATCATTTAAATGGTCAGCAACAGATCCACCTTCTAACATCTTCATATTAAATAAACGCTTCATAAGAAATACCTTATTTGAGGCTGAGGGTTTTTCATATAGTTTGGCCAATTTCGACATTAAACCCTTTGTTGTCATTTCCTTTGAAATATTAGATGCTACAGACGCCGCTAGGCACAACCATATTGTTCCAAGTGCCTTTCTATCGAGAATATCCCATTTTGTGTTTGTCATACTCATCGGCTTCTTTGTCTTTCCGCTCAATGGTAGGTACAAATCTCTCTAATATAAAGAATCTTCCATCTACATCTTCCACGGCTAGTAGTTTTGGCCTTTGAATTTTTCAACCCTAAACCTACCATCTTCCGCCATTGCTCCCACTTGAACCAAGAACCCTTCTCTCCTGCGAGTTTATCAGCCAAATAGACCTTCGGCTCTAATACCAGTTGTTAGAAAATTATATATTATAGAGCAATGGAACACATAAAATATTGCAGAAATATAAACATAGATAACACATAAAACAAGAGAGACATAGATATACGTGGTTCACCCAGTTTGGGCTACATCCGCGGAGAAATAGCCAATCCTTCTTTTTATATTATCCAACAAACTGAAGAGATACAACCTACAACAGATCCGCAGTAACTCCCTCTTTTCTCTCATTCTCCTCTCTCTTCATCACTCAGAATATAGATATACATAGACGCAATACAATTCCCTCATATATAGCGAGGGGTTGCCTTCTAGGGAAAAAAACCCTAAATTAAACATAACTTCTACTGTCAGATCATCTGCCTAATGAACAGCCCAGAATGATTAGAAATTACTAGACTTTTACAAGGAAAATTTACATATGTTTTTAGCTTTGGGGGCGTTGCCCCCAAACCCCCCAACTGGGGGGGATCGACCCCCCTGAACCCCCGCGGAGGGGACAAGTCCCCCCCGCACCCCCCTGTGTGGAGGGGTGTACAATCTTCCTAGGGTATACATCTGGCTGAGACCTTTGAATACAGAAGATAATCAGGCTCCACACCCAACACACTTGGAGTTCCCTGCCTCTACGTCATTGCCAACGTCTCATAGGGAAGTGGCCACTTGTCCTCTCACAAATTGCGCCAGCTCTTCCTCAATTGTTTGGTATTTCGGTTACGTTGTGAAATGACTCATCCATTAACTCAGCAGTCAAATTGGACTTCAGACTTTTATATGCTGCGACTTAATTCCCCCATCAAATCTGATTTTTCATCGGGCTCAATCTTCGCCGTCAGATCTAGAGCCCCCAGATCCTACGGTGTTCACTCTTATCGCACAGTTGACTTGCTCAACCATTAGCCCGCGATGAGAGGCATTTTTCTCTCTCATCCACTGGACATGCGTCGTGCAATGTATGGAATCACTCTTCCTCTTGCCAAATCTGCTTACTGCCCAATATTCCTCCGATATTATGTTGGTATTGGAGCACAGGACCCGCCTTTCGCCTTAGTGCTTTCCCTACATTTTCCCGGCTTCCCATGCGACCAAGCGCTCGGGGCTTTTCCTTCTTGAGGGATTTTTCCCAGTGAATCGTGCATCAGAAACGACCTTTGTTTTCTGATTCGGGCTTCCTAACTGCCAGTTTGCCTCCTACGCAGTCTCCATGGGCCTCGGTTAGTGCACTTTGACTGAGATCCTCATCATTCCTTGCTGGCTACAAACTGCCACTTTCAAGAGGTCTTCCTGATCTCTTTTTGTTCATAAATTTTGAAGTCTGTCCTAATTTGATGCAGTCATAGCACTTTGCTAATTTTCATGGATCCAATTCAGATCACCTACTTAATTATGTCCCAAGCAAACTTGCATGTGGATGCATCATGTGATCCATCTCTATTGCAACATATGCAATGCAAATCTGACTTTTATCCTTGAGAGTGTCTACCCCCGCCACCTTTGAAATTTCTTCTTCCTCATCCTCTTTGACCACCTCTTCCTCTGGAAGAATATTGAGCAATATTATTCTCTCTATGTGCAAGACCACAACGTCTTTAGAAGACTGAGGAGCTATCTTCTTCCCAAAATGTTTCTCTCTCTCAACAAATTTATTCACAAGGGAGTCAAAGGTAATTTCTTTGAAGTTTCCATTTTCTTGCAATGACTCAAGATAATTTGAGTAAGTGGGATAAAGTTCCTTGAAAAAACCTATTAGAGGAATGTCTAGTTCAACATTAGTGACTTTGATATCATGCATAATACATTTTACTTCTGATGCAAGAGCAAGAGGATCATCATTTTGTAATTCAAGGCTAAACAATTTAATCATGAGTTGAACAACTTCAAGTGTGGAGTGTGAGCCATAGAGTTCACTCAGTTTTTGTAAGGCTTCGAAAGAATTTGAAAATGGCGAAATATGGTGACTCACTTCTTCATTCACTGATGCTGCAATCAAGGCATAAGCCTTGCTGTTCTTATTTTTCCAAATGGAGAATTCCTTGTCTGAGGTAGGCTTTTCTAGTTCTTTTTCTCCTTCTCCAACACACAATCCTTTCCACAACTCATGAAAAATGAGAGTGTGTTTGATCTTCCACGACCATTCTGGATAGTTCTCCTTGCTAGTGAGAACCACTCCCACAATAGATATCAATGAAGGCATTATAAAATCTATGTACTGTAAAAAAATACTTCTACTGCCAATGTATAAAATTTGCACTTCTGGTGGTATAAAATGCATTTTTGGTGTAAAAAATTACAATCTGATGTATAGAGCAGAGGTATTATATGGGGAGCGTATTATTTGGGGGAGGGGTTATATAGGGGGTGTTAATATATGTGGGAGGCATTATTTGGGGGAAGGCTTATATGGTGGAGGCATATATGAGGGAGGCACACAGTATTTAAAAAAACACATATAATAAATCACATATGATAGTCAGGAGGTGGTATATGGCGAAAATATTAATAACATTCCAAGAGCATTAATATCATACCAAGCATTCCAGTAGTCGAAAGTCAAACCGTGATACCACACAGAAAAAAACCGTGGGTTGAATAGGAGACGATGTGTATGGTGCTATATGCGGAAGTTGTGCCTGTGTCTTGAATTTATTTTTTAATGTTGCACGTTATTGGACTCATTAAAAATGATTTATAAATCAAAAGAGTCGCAAAGGCTTCGGTACCTAGAAGCACAATGTCAGGCCTCGAAACTAGCATTCAGTTCCACAGTCGAACAGATGGGAAGGACTGCGATAAACTAGTTTGGAAATCGTAATGTTCTTCGTAGCCATCGCCAATGGAAATCAACCGAAGGTAACCAAAAAGTAGAGCTTGGAGGTTTGGAGCTACGAGTGCCTCTTCCTCTTCTTCAACGCCACAAAGTGACCAACGTATGAAGAGCACCTTTGAACGTAGTGGAGTGGGGATATTAACGCAATGGTATGGCTGTGGAGGTAGTGCATAGTTGGGATATTTATACTAAAGGCACATTGTGTTGGGATATTAATACTAATACCACACTATGGAGTATTACCGTAGTGAGCAGGAAGAGAGGCGGTGGGAAGCTAAAGTATTACCAAACACATACCATTCAATAAAACTAATGTAGGGGACAGAGAGCATGGCAACAGAAAAAGAGCATGACAAACTACAGAAATGGCAGAAGGGAGTTACAAAAAACTAATTTTGGGAGTTGGCTCTGATATCATGTCAGGCTAGGACGTAACTTCTCAAATGAAATCTGTTTATTCATTTAGATTGCTCATAGTTATATACATGAGGGAGTGACTCTTGCATTTCATCTCCTGATGACTCTTCCTTTTCCATTATTTATGATTTACACTATTTACAACTATTCACCCAATCCCCATGATTAGGTGTCAACAAAAATTTAGCACCAAGGTAACTCCCTTTCAATAAGTATATGGTGAGGAATCCATCATGCCCAGAGAACTTCAATTAGCTTCCTTTCACTTAGCATTTCAAACTGAAGAATTTAAAAAATATGAATTGATTAAGAGATATCATGCTTGCTTGGCCTTAGATGAACAATGAAATTAAGCTATAAATCAATCAAAAAGAGGAAAAACACTATCAAGAAATATTTTTAAAAAAATGATAAATTCACTAATTTTAAGTAGCCAAAAGGTATTATTGTGGGATTCTAGACATGCAAATAAAGGGAAATATAAAAAGTTTCAAAAATTCTAGATTGGTACTTACAAAATAACAACTATAATGGAGAATAATTCATATCTCCTGAAGGATGATGATGATATAATTCTTTCATACCCCACTAATGGAGCACATATAAAACACTACGTTGATCCTTCTTTAGGACTAGTTCATTCTTGATCATTCCTTTGTTCTTCTTTCTTTATTTTCTTTTATTTCTTATTGTCATCTACTTTAATGTCTTTGTTGTTGTTTGCAGTTTGTGATTTTCACAGTAATTTTGTGAGTTAAACTTGAAATGTTAGATATATATCTTTTAAAAACATATATACAGAACAAAGTATGACTAGCCTAGCTATAGTTAGTACAAAGATAAGGATAGATGCCACTATAGTTAAGTATCAATTTTTTATAATGACTTTTGAACATCCTGTTGACCTATTTAATTTAGTGAGTTAAAAAAATGAATGAATTCTATACTGCTTTTGGAAAACAAATTTCCTCAATACATTTGTTATGATGATTTCAAATTCATAGGTAAGTGGCTATGCCATTACTGTGATATGCTTTTGAAGATTTTTCCTTCTATCCCGTGAAATCAAAAATCCAGAGTTCAATAAAGTCATATGTGTTTCCCCATGGAGTCACCAATTGTTGATATGTATTTTCATTCATATTCAATTTTTTATTAAGCTACAAAATTTACCCTCTATTGTTTCATTTTCACGCCAAAAACATTTTTTTGTGTTTCTTAGCCTATTCCGTGACCAAAGGAGGGAGAACACCACATAAGATTGCTCGTTATTTTATAAGTGCGTGTTATGCGATATGCATATTATGTTCAAAACATGAAATGCATATGTGAATTGATGGTTAGCGCAAATATGCATATTATGTTAGTTCAATACATATGAATATAATGCAAGTCAAATATATGAAAACTAGGGGCATGAGAGTAAACTTATTGAAAGGAATTTGCATGAGTTAAAAGGGAAATGTTATATGTTTTTATTATATCTATACCAACCATGATTATGAATACAAGATTGGCCTCATGTTATATAGCATGTATGGTATTATGCAAATGGCTTATGTATATATAACACATATGGTGATCCATTGTATTGGTTGGTGGACTTTGATTATACCTACAATTTGGACTTTAGATGATATATGATGATATTCATTGGCACAACTATTTGTGAAATTTGAATGAAAAGTAATGGTATAAGTTTGTTTTTAGTTTTTCAATTAATAAATTAATAGCTACTTTAGTTTATGCCAATGTGTTTCATCCACACGATGAACTGGCATGATGTGCGTCATGGTATAATGGTTGTTTTATTGATTTTTTAGTGATAGGTGTTGGCTTAGTGGGTCCTGACCCAAGTTTAGAAGTGATTTAGCCAAGCAAATCTCGGTACTACTAGCCCTTTTGGCAACATTCCGTGGAGTGCAGACTGAGGTCTCACCCGAAGTAGTATGGGAGGGTGCTAGAACCAAGTTTCCACTCCATAGGGATGTCTGATATGAGGTGATTGGTACGTGGTCCAACCTTCGCACTTACTACACTACGCGCACCCCACGCCCTGTGATACTGTCTTCGTGCAGGTCTAGTTGCAGCGCGACCTATGTTATTTACCCAAGTCTTACTTAATTAGTCTTTGTTAGTTGATTACTTAGATTAAATTCACATATAAGCATTCATACAAGTATTCCTCAAGTGTGTGCAGTAAACAAATAGAGTAAAAGTAATGTATAACATCAACATAAATATTCCAGAATAGATGCACAGAATAAACTTCTCTTTATTATCTTTCAATTCCAAGTACAGACTCGACTCCGCCCTGCGCACTTAGCTGCAGGGGTCCACACACTCAGCTGCAGACTTTACTAGGCCTCTGCGCACTCAGCTACAGAGCCTCTTCCTACTACTACGACCTAGTACACTTCAGATTCCACTCTAGGCTCTAACCATGCCTTCACTATTCTATATATTTCCTCTCTTCCAAAAACTATCTTTACACTTAGAGCCTCGCTCTATTTATACAATCCCATGGTTCGCGGACCATGGGTAGGTCGACACAACTTTACATTAAATTACAATACAATGCTTAGGGCAGACAACCTTATGACTCAATAACACTTTGCGCTCTGCACTTGTACTTGGCGGAGTTCTACATTGTCTTTGACCAGAACTTGGGCTTTGAGCCCCGAAACCTACTGCGGGGGATCCAATGCCCAACAGGCCCCCAACATAATCATTGTGACTCGTGTTGAGTCACTCTGCTGGTGCGACGATCTTAGCACGGAGCTCCTCCAATTGTGCCTATGTTGCACTAAGGTCCGCAGTGCGCGGTTCTCTCGTTTGGTGGCTCTGTTCCATTTCTACTTTTGAATCATCTGCGTCTGACTTGAGTCTCTTCTTTGGTACTGGCATCTAGTGCTTATTTTTATAGTCTCGTGCCCTTGTTCGGCTACTCGAGTCGCGAAGACTGTGCTTCTGTCAATTAGTCAGATCTTGGGAAGGGTTCTCCATTAAGTTTGACTCGTTGGACTGTGCCTCCGTTTGTGACCTCTTTTACCACAAATGGTCCCAACCGCTGCATTTTGAATTTTCCGGGAAATTTTTCGAACTTTCTGTCATACAGTAGCACTAAATTGTTTACCTTGAAGGTGCGCAACTTGATATGGTGGTTGTGCTAGGCTTTTTCACGTTGCTTTTGTACTTGCTGGTGAAATCTGACTATAAATCGTTCTTCCTCGAGTTCTTCTAATTGCGCAAGCCTTTCTTCCAGAGCTTCGCGTTCTGTCATGCCTGTGAGCGCTACTATTCACAGACTAGGTATGATGTATTCCATCGGCATGACTCCTTCCATACCATAGACCAATCGGAATGGTGTTTGTCCTGTCAATTTCTTGCATGTTGTCTTGTACGCCCATAACACAACGGGTACGCACAGGTCCCAGTCGTCCTGCTGCATGTTACATATTTTGGTCAACGCAGTATCAAGTATTTTATTGAATGTTTCTACTATTCCATTAGCCTGTGGATGGTATGGTGTACTTTTCTGGTGATAAACCTAGAAATCTTTTGTGGGCACACTGATGGTTTCATTCAAGAAATGTGTTCCACGATCGCTCATTAAGATTTTTGGGTAGCCAAATTGTGTCAACACATTTTCGAACAAAAACTTTGCAGTCATGGAAGTCGTGCAATCCTTGACCGGTTGTGCTTCCGCCCATCATGTCAGGTACTCCGTTGCGGTGATGATGTAGCGCGCACCCATCTTTCCCTAAGGTTTGATTGAGCCCACAAAGTCGATTGCCCATTTCTCAAATGGTTGCAGTGTCATTTGGGGATTTAGTGGCATCTTGTCCCTTCGTGATGGTTTTCTCGTCCTTTGACATATATCGCAGGCCTTACAATGCACTTTCGAATCTTGGTGCAGGGTTGACCACCATAACCTTATGTGAAGAATCTTTTGTGCGGTCATGCATGCTGCATAGTTTCCTCCTATAGCACCCCCATGTGCTTCCGCGAGGATCTGACCTCATTCAAATTCAGGTACGTATCTTTGCAATATCTCATTGTTGCCCATATTGTAGATGTGCCTTGCGATGACAGAAAAGTCTGCCACGAGCCTCACCAATTCCTTCTTCTGGTGTATTGAGTACTCCTTCGGCGCAGTCGCTATTGTTAGAAAATGGATTATATCTTCGAAGTGTTCATCCATGATGCATACTGCAAAGAGCTGTGCATCAGGTAGTCCTCCTCCAAATTTGTTAGTTCCTCGCCCGTCTCAATTTGTGACAAGTGGTCTAGTCTTGCGTTTAAGTGTCTCGGCTTGACTATAACCTCAAAATCATATTCTTGAAACAGTAAGAGCCATTTGCATATGTTCCCCCACAACACAGGCTTGTTCACTAAGTATTTCAACGTGGAATGGTCGGTATACATCTTGAAATTTCCTCCAAGTAAATAGTGTTGGTATTTCTGGAGTGCATACACCATTGCCAATGCCTTGCGTTCGGTGGTAGAGTAGTTATTTTATGCTTTGGACAATCTTCAACTCACAAACGCGATCGGGTGATACACACCCTTCGCGCCCTCCTGTGTGAGTACGGCTCCCAACACGAAACACGATGCATCAACATGTACATGAAATTCCACGTCCCATTTTAGGAAGACCAAAATTGGTGCGGAGGCCAGTTTCCCCTTTACGACATCCAAACTCTTCATGCAATCATCATTCCAGCAATATGTCACATCTTTTTCAATAGTTTTTCCATAAGCGCGGTTATTTGGGCATAACTCTTGATAAACTTCCTATAGTAGCCAGTGTACCCTAAAGTAGCGCGTAACTGTTTGACACTACGCAGTGCTTCCAGATTCAGAATAACAACAATCTTCACAGGGTCCACCATCAGGCCTTGTTTGCAGACCACATGGTTTAGCAGGTTGCCAAAGGGAACGAGGAAGGTGCACTTTTTAAGGTTCAAAGCAATCTGGTGTCAGCGGCAAGTATCCAACATCAACCATAAGCTCGCTACATGGTGCTTAACTAATCCAAAGATAGTCCAATCGTCCAGATAGACCTCCAAGAACTTGTGGATGTATTCTTTGAACACTGCCACCATTATTCGCAAGAATATCGCTAGAGCTTTCTTCAGTCCAAAGGGCATAATGGTGTACTGAAAGCAGCCCCATTATGTTGCGAAGGTTGTTTTACTCCTATCTTCTGGTGTGATCTTAATATGATGGTACCCTGAGAAGCCATCCATAAATGAGTAAGCTTCCTGACCGCCAACATTCTTCAATACTTCATCTGTGAATGGTGTTAGGAACGGATCGTGAACACAGGCGTTGTTGAGCTTCCTGAGGTCCATGCATATTCTTATTTCACCTTTTGGTTTTTTCTCCTACACTACCATAGGACTCACCCAATCAGATTCTTCTACTAGTTTGATAATTCTGGCTATGAGCATTTTACCTAATTCATTGCGTACCTTTTCTTTATACTTTGGGTTCAAGCGGTAAGGCCGCTGCTTAATTGGCTTCTTGTTCGGTTTCAGATTGATCTTCATCATCCCTAAATCGCCAATGATCCCTTTTAAGTCTGTGATTTTGGTTGAGAACAAGTCTTGGTATTCGCAGAGTAACTAAGTGACCTTATCTACCGTAGCATCGTCCCAATAGTCCCCAAGTGTCGCATACTTTAGCTCCGCTTCTGTGCCAATGTTTACCTGCTTTGTTTTTAGCAGTGCGGTGATGTTGGGATCCTCAATTGATGGTCCTCAAACCTCACGACAACCTTCGATTTCTAGAATATCAATATTTCGGGGGTCGTCATCATCCTCCTCCACCTGCACATTATAACATTCTAGAGTGCTGATTAATTGGGTTGCCCATACTAGTTGTAGCATTTCCAATGGCTCTTGTGGTATTTTAAAGATGATGACTTTTACTGCTTACAGTGCATCATCAATAGTATCGAACCATCAGTCTTCAAATGTGAATGTTAACAAAAATCCCTCGTGTAAGACATCCCATTCACCCATACCATGTCAGAGTTCTGTCTCAGTATACCAGTTCATGGGTATTACATCCAAGGTATGGTATAATAAGTGTACCCATTCGGGCTGTGGTTCTTCCCTGTAGACCTTGGTCCATTTTGCGAGGTGCATGCGTGGGTCATCACGTCCATCGTATTTGTCTTCTAGCCATAGTTGTGGTTTCCCAAATCGTATGCACATGATCCTTCTACATCCACGCCAATCCTCAAAAGTTCCTTGATGTGTACCCCGCCATCGAGGGGGTTTGCTTGCAATGCCTACTTCAATGCATCGAACCGCTATTGTTCCAGTACTTCACTTTCGAATTTGCTCAGGAATTCGTCCACCGCTGTCAATCCATCATAGTTGGTAGCTCTCTTGCTTATGTTGTCATGCAACGTAGTGATCTAACCATCATGTTGCAGTTTAGCGTTGTCACTTCATGTAATCGATTCTGCCATCACTCTACTTCTTCGTCTGAATCCGAAGTGTAGGAGCTTTCACACTCCCACAAGATTCTCCCATTTGTAGTCGGATTCACCCAATCCTGGTCTTGTGCAGTTATCTTGTAAATACAATCAAGATCATCGTCGCTTTCATTGTCACGCACTGGTTCAGTGTAGCATCCTCCTTCAGCTGGGTCCAGTGGGACTACTACGCGTAGTTACTTTTTCTCAAAGATCATTTTGCACTTATTCAGGTTAATGGCTCCATTCATATCAGTGGCCCAATATATTCCTAACAACGCGGGATATGGATTGTTGTCATCGACAATCTCTATTACTTCAAAATCCGTCTGCGCGTTTGTGCCTTCAATATCAACTGTTACCCCTTGTAACCTTTCCATGGGCAAAATCTTTTGTTGGTTCACCATTCATAATTGAATAGGGGACCATTGTAGTGCAAGCCTGCCCATGCATTCCCATGTTTGCTTTGGTAATACATTCACGTCTGAACCCAGATCTAGGATTACCTAATCCATTTCATACTCACCAGTTTGCGCAGTCAACCTCATTTCCCTTCTAGTGCACAATGCATGCTTTCCCAATTTCCTGACTATGCACGGTTCTCCTGCCCCTACACACCTAGTGATCAGCTCTCATAGTCCTTTAACCACCTTGTTGTCACGTAGCAGTTTCATGCATGTCTCTAGAAAGGTAGTGAGAATTGAAGGATCCATTTCTAGATCTGGTTGATCCTTACTACCTGAAGTGGAGGCCTCCACGAAGCTCTTCTTAGCTTCCATGAATGTCTCCTTTGCACATTCTAAGTCAAACTCTGGTTCCTTTGCAGGAGCCTCGTGAATCCATGTACTTTCCTCTGGATGTTTCCTCGTATCTTCTCTCGTGGTCATACTGCTTCTGAGCATCATGTTTACATTCGGGTCTTCTTCGCGCAACTCAGACCTCATCATTTGTATATTCTGAGTCGGGGGAGGCTGGAATACCCCTTTTTCATGCATCTTTGTGATCAATGTAGGACAGTCTACTGTTTCATGATCAAATTGAGCACAATACGAACAGGATATCCTCATCGGGTTGGTACAATCACGAGCATAGTGCCCTGGTCCTCCGCAATTGTAACAAATTAATTGTTAGCGACCCCTTCATGGTCCCATTCCACCTCGTCCTCAACCTCGCCCCTAAAATCTAGTACGTGCCATCCCCGCATCTGGTTCGAGGGCTCGCATTTCGGTCTACATCCTATAGGCTGGGGTCCGATCCATCACTAGCTTGTAATTGTGGCAAGTGCACTCTTTGTGGCCTATCGACCTGCAGAAATTACAAAACAATTGTTGGGGTGTCTGTGTATATTTCTGCTGCAAATGAAAATTGTCCATCGTGTGTTTCCCTCCTATCTGATAGATCACGCACCATAAAGTGGGTGCCTCACTCAGCCCTGCATGTGCCTTCAGTCTCAGCAGCATTGGCCCTCCTCCTGCCAAGTAGTTCGTGAATACTGGGCAGTGATCCTTGTCATGGACCTGGCCTTTGCACTTTATGAACCATACTTCCTCGCATGCCTCTAGTCGTGGTGCCCTATCCTGCTTCAAAATTTGCATTTCCAAACATAGATTCTATAGTTGCGCATGGATTTGTTGAAATCCCAATCCAGGGTCTTGTATCGGTGTATCATGTAATCTCATTACCATTTCCAATGCTTCAGCCTGGGTAGAAAGTTTCTGCTATGACAGCGCCGTCCTCAAGTGCAGTGTCAGAGATGCTACAAACCATGCTTGATGTTATCCATCTTCCAATGTCATACTAGATTCGTGGATCATGCTCTTAAGTCGTTGATCTAGATCCCAGGGGGTCTTTCCCAGGAGCATCGCGATCTCTTTAAACCTGATGATCAATTGCATTTCTGAATTTGGCCTACTAAATTCCTTGTTCAGCGCATTATGGATCTCTGCTATCCCTACATTTGGGTGGTCGTTGGAGCGCTTGATATACAATGTTAATGCGCGATCCTGTAGTGCACTCACCAATGTAACATTCTTAATATTGTCGTCCGTAACACCTTGGGATTCCCATACTGCTCTTACCACGAACCATAACTGGTCCGGATCTTCATTCCCTACCTCTCTGAATACTGGTAGTTTGATCATGCTCGCCATACTGAACTGTGGAGGTGGTGGAGGTGGAGTGGATGGTCGATGGAGGTGAGGGAGGTGAAGCAGGTGGTAGTGTGGGTGGAAGTGGTAACCGCGGAATGTGTTACCTTATCAAACTGACCGCGCTTCTTGGAGAGACCTTCACGAGCTCTTTCTTGCTCTCTCATGAGGGTGAAATTAAGGGAATGTTTTCTAATTATTCACTTCTTTTGTAGATTTTTCCACTCCACATAGTCCCAAACATTAATGTATTCGCATGCCCCTTTTCTCACACAATAGCATCTTAATCCAAGTATTCAAAGACTTAATATAATTACCTCGCGGTCCTTTAAGAAAGCATCATTCTACTTCGTTGTAGCTCATAGTTGTGTCTACCACAACCTAAGTGATAAATCCCCCTATTATCTGGTCAAGCCAATGGTCCATAGCTCGCGCGATCTTATCTTCTGATTCTTCTAGTATGTGCACTAATTCCGAAGTCCACACTATTAGGTTGTCGAGCCTACACCTTCCTTGGCTATCTGCTAGCTTCACGATCCACTCATACAGCTCAGAAGGAAAGGATGAAAATAAAATCTCATGGATTTCCATATACATGTAGCGCTCCAACCACTTTTTCTCAGATACTTGCGAAGTTCTGTTTTCTTGTGTCGCAAACTCATGAATCTTCTTGTCCAACCACTCTTCAATTTCCTTCTTTGTTGGGTTCCAGTGGCACGACATTAGACATCCCTTATGCAGATCCTAGTCCCAGCAATGAAACCATTTGTTGGCTTTGTGGGGCCTGACCCAGGTTCAATAGTGATTAGCCAAGCAAATCCCGGTACTACTGGCCCTTTCGACAACAGTTCGCAGAGCGCGGATTGAGGTCTCACCTGAAGTAGTATGGGAGGGTGCTAGAACCAGGTTTCCACACCCTGAGGATGTCTGATATGAGGTGATTGGTACGTGGTCCAACCTTCACACTTACTGCGCTATGTGCACCTACTGGCACCCCACACCTTGTGATACTATCTCCGCGCAGGTCTAGTCGCAGCGCGACCCGTGTTATTTACCCAAGTCTTCCTTAATTAGTCTCTGTTAGATGATTACTTAGATTAAATTCACATATAAGCATTCATACGAGTATTCCTTAAGTGCGTGCAGTAAACAAACAAAGTAAAAGTAATGTATAACATCAACATAAAGATTCCAGAACAGAAGCACATAATAAACTTCTCTTTATTATCTTTCAATTCCAAGTACAGACCCGACTCCGCCCTACACATTCAGCTGCAGGGGTCCGTGCACTCAACTGTGGACTCTACTAGGCCTCTCTGCACTTAGCTACAGATCCTCTTCCTACTACTACGATCCAGTACACTTCAGATTCCAGTCTAAGCTCTAATGATGCCTTCGCTATTCTATCTATTTTCTCTCTTCCAAAAAGCTACCTTTACACTTAGAGCCTCACTATATTTATACAATCTAATGGTTTGCAGACCATGGGTAGGCCGACACAACTTTACATTAAATTACAATACAATTCTTAGGGAAAACAACCCTATGCCTCAATTGTACACTTCGTGCTCCGCATCTGTACTTCGCGGAGTTCACACCATCTTTGACCAAAACTTGGGCTTTGAGCCCCAAAACCTGCTGCGGGGGATCCCATGCCCAACAGGCCCCATGTCCAACAATAGGGATGAATAAGATGGTGAGTCACCCCTGAATGAAGCACTATTATTATGTTATTTACCCTTTTCTTGAGTATATTGGGAATGATGTGGCTTGGCACCACCTTGAGTCTTAAATTCATACACGGATGGTGAAATTTTTTAATGCAAATAATGAATGTTGTTGTCCTTGTGTTAATTGATTGTTAGAATTTGTTAGGGTTGTTTCATCCACACTGTGAACTGGCACGATGCGTGTGATTGTCTAATGGTTGTTGCATTAATTTTTCAGTGATAGGGATGAATCAAATGGTGAGTAACCCTTGAACGAAGCACTATTATTATGTTGTTTACCCTTTATTCTTGAGTATATTGGGAATGATGTGGTTTGGCACCACCTTGAGTCTTAAGTTCATATGTAGATGGTGGAAAATTTTAATGCAAACAATGAACGTTGTCATCCTTGTGTTAATTGATGGTTAGAATTTATTAGGGTGATAAGATCTACGACTAATAATTGTTATGGTTATGCATGCAAACTTGTTAATTCAAATTAGGAATTCAAGATCCTTCCTAAAACTTCTCCATTTGATTTGATGTAGCATTCTCCATTATCCAATTGTGTTTCCATAACAATGTTTGTAAATTTTGAGTGTAAATGGTAAATTATTGAGTTAAAGTCATGGAACAATTGCTAGACTGTTTTGGAAGGCCATGTGTCAATTTTGGAAGCACAAGGTACAAGTAAGTGTATATATATTTTATGGTTAATTGTACAATTTTCTTGTGTTTTGGATGTTGATTAATGAATTATCTATTTTAAATTGTTATTTGTAAATTCATCATCAATTCCACTACCATTGTCCATATTGTCAGTGTTTATTGTATATTTTCTCGTTCTCCATTACATCAAAATTATTTGGCTCTACAAAACCCCTTTCAACTGCCACATATTTTAATGAAGATTTACTGGAAACCTCACAAACTTAGCTTCTGAGCTTAGTTTACTAAAATGCTCTAATTTTGACTTAAGGTTTCATGAAATTGAATATGGAAATGAGCTCTAAATGGACATTTTAAATATAATTCTTAGTCTTATTGCAAAATACAAAGGACCTCATACAATTTAACATTTAATTCATACTTGGGTCTTTATGCTCGACAGTCAATACATTTATTCATCTATTTTGATACAATTTCCATGTCTCCACCCATTAACCTTGTTAACGAGCTTAAACTTTCAAACCCTATAAAAACCCCAACACTAATAACTTGCTTATATTTCCATACTCAATTATTTTGAGCTATTTTAGCTATAAAATTTGAAGAATTACGCTCAGTTCCGATAAATTTTGTGATATGCTATGAGATTTAAAAAAGAACTCGAACCTATGGTAAAAATAGAGAGAAAAAACATAATTAATCCAATAATGGCATTTGTCTAAAGTAAAAGAAACAACATGCACATTTGGAGATATTTTACAAGGGATTTTCCGCCTCATTTTGTCCTACATTACCCTCTCTTGTTTTCCCTATCCATGACTCCATAGACCTCAATTTCCCTTGTATCAAAGTTGGTTGATCAATTCTTTTAATGCAAAGTTTACTCTAGCAATTTTAGAGGGAAATGTGTTGCTAGTTTAAATATCGATTTTTTTTTTTTAGCTACATGTTGTTGTTAGTTTTTCAGTTCACCTTGTAGGTATGAGTTTCTATTCTTATCGACCAGGTAGGATGGGAAGAGGAAGAGGGAATATACCTCCTAGTGTGTGCGAAAGTGGTAGAAGCAAGAAAATTCATTTTTCTATTCATTTTAATACAGACTCAGAGGGATTCCATCAATTGGCCACCAATGGTAATTTGTTTATGGGTTACCCTAATGTCACCTATCAAGCCCCAATTTTCCAAAGAAGTGCTTCTTCCCCTCTACGACCCCATCCTAATTTCCTGAAATTCTTGTGCAAAACCTTGCTACTATTACTTGGGATAATGATTTAAATGATAGCTAGAACCCTTTGCCTGATCCTTCTCATGCAAAAGATAAAGGTTAAGGAGAAATTATTGTAATCCCTACTTGTAATATGTCTAATAAATCTCATTCCTTAACAATTCATGCACAATCTTCCCCATATGAAGCATCCAACCCTAACTCTAACCATAAACATATTATGACTTACTATCATCATAGTTGGTGATCCTAGCCATACATATGTAATTGTTATTGAAGCTATTTCTCTTGTTCACCCAATACCCAAATATTCTGATGCATATAATCCTTGTCCTCTGCTAGTAAATAATGTTATCACTAACGTTGAAAATCCTACTTCTGATACTGAACAATTAAAATCGAGTCATGTTTTCATAGTGGCACCTCATGAAGGAGGAAAAGAAAAGGAGGTTGTGTCTAATGTAAACCTTATTGAGTCATCTTGAGGGAAACCAATGGCTACAACTGATAATATTTTTTATGAAACAACATATAACTCAACTATTTTCTCATATAGATTTTAATTTATAGGATTGATGATTAAATTTTCGATTTTTATTAAGTATCAGTTATAATTGTTTGGGAAATTTTGATGATGGTTTTATTTTGACAATCAAACTCATATGCATAGCTCCTATGCACTATATATATTTATATATAGGAATATTTGAAGGAAAGTAAATCTTGTGATGATTGACCATAATGCGATGCATGACTATCTGGGGGATACAAGGTGTTATCACATATGATGTGGATTTTCCTTTCTTTTAGTTTTTTTTTTTAATTCAAATATGATGACATGCTAATGTTATGGAAGTGGGTCCTCCCTCCCTCATGTGTCATATATGTCACCTATTTATTAAGAGTCCATCATTTTGAAAAGATTTTCAATCTTAACCTATCCATGAGTCATTTTTATTGATGTATCTCAGTGAAAATAAAACATGAAACAATTGCATAACGATATCAAGTAGAAACTAATTACAAATACCTAAATGGAGAAAGAAAATTGGACCGATCACTCAAAGTATGGTATGAATATGCATGGTTTCTTCATTTCTAGGATAATTTGTTGAGATTTTTTAGATATTTTGAGAGTCATGAAACTTTTGTTATATGGCTTCTTTTAAATAGTAGCAACAAATGGAGGTTTCAAAGTTTTGTCTTATTGATTAAAGTATACTTTCACTTTGGTCATTGATGATATTTATCACTACTATTTATTTGTCATCACTGATAATTGACTTTTTTTGTAATATTCATACCAATGTCGAAAGGGTCTTATTGAGCTAGTTGTAGCAGTTCCAAGGCTATATTTTGTTCTTTACTACTTACATTTGACTCATGTGGTCATAGACATTGTCATTTTTAAAGAATATTCTTGTCATAGATTACTTAAAATCTATTAAGGTCGTGTCATTATACTGAATATTTTTTCAAATATACTTAATGAAGGATCTTTTTATTATCTTGTCATCCTGTGCCTTATTCTTTTTTTTTTTTAACTGTGATTCATGGTCACTGAGTGATCACTACATCCACAACGAATAATCCAGGTAGATCCACCTGAAGGGATCTACCCGTCAGCCAAATATATCAGGCCTAACCCCAAGGGCATTGAGGATATTTGACCCCATGAACTCCCAATTGGCATGATACTTAGTAACAAGAACTCGACCAACTAAGCTATCCCTAGGGGCGTATCCTATGTCTTATTCTTATTATTTCTTTTCTTCACATTTTTAATTGAAATCTAGTTTATTTTCTACATAGTGTCTCTCTTATTGATAAATTTCTATCTAAAAGAAAAACAATAAACATTGTTGAAGTTTGTTTGACATGGTTATAACTACTTCCTATGAAAATATGTCATGTACGTATTATTTTTTATACCTGTAAATATTTCTTCTAGTAGATGTTTTAATTCTTTTCTTGTGTGGCTTATGACACTATTTTTGGTTGTTCCATGCATGTAAGTATAACATTCATAATAACATTGTTGGTATTTATTTATTGAGTAGTTATGTTGAAGTTGTAATATAGATAAAGAAGGTTATAGATTCTAGGTTATGTTCCCATCTTTCTTGGTCTAGTCTACCAAGGATTCAAAAAATGTTGGACAAATAGAATTATATTCCTAACATCAACAAGCCCCTCATAGACGAGTTCTTGTTTGTAAATTAGTCTCTGTATATTTGCACCTGTTATTTTCAATTAATTGTTGCTTATATGTATTGATGTATGCAATGTTTATATGGTTAACATACTCAAGTTTATCATTGATTCTCACTGTATAGATCACGTATAGGGTAGCTAGACAGGTAGGAAAACCCTCATATCATATAATGTTGACTTTCAATTGTTCACTATTGCAATATCATATGGATTGTCTTGAAATAGAGGTTTGAATTTAATTTTTGAAGGGGTATCATCGTTTATAGATATGAGCTCATTCATATGAGATAAATATGACATTTGATTTTAGTTTGTAGGACAGATTAGATCGAATATATTATAAATAAAAATCACTATTAGCAATCTCTTTTTCATTTGTGATTGCTTGAAAATATTCTATCTTTGAGCTGATATAAGTTTGGTTTTTGGAAATAGAGTACTTTTTCTTACATTGCGGTAATAAATACTCTTGGCGTATATGGTATTTTAGACTTGTCTACAATATCCATTCCTTTTTTATGAGAATAGGGAGTATAATATAAACCAAGTAGCTAATGAAAATTTGTTATTATGCACTTGTTGTAGCTGCTACAACCACCCTCCAAAAATTTTCCCATTCTTTTATTTTGGAGCCTTCATTCTCTCTGCAAGAGCTTATCTTTTACTATCGTCAAGTATCATGCTATGATAAAAGAATAATTTTTCCATGCTTTGCTTGTGATGTACTAATCCCGGTTTGATATCATTTAAACATAAGATAAATCTTGACTTGACCTTGCAACATTGTTGGGCTTCCCTCCAGAAACTGCGCAATATTGGAAGGTAGGCCGACCTTGCCCCCATAAATTCTATAATTCTTCTTGGAAGTCCAACATTGAGGATGAAAACTTCATAATTGTGGACAACAACTCAACCTTGATGATGGAAATTGTGCAAAGCATCTCATCAGCTCAGAAACTACGTAATGCATTGAGTAAAGAAGTTACCAAGTCCTCGGGAATTACGCAATCCTTCTTGGAAATTTGCATGCAAGTTTCCAGAAAAAGAAAAAAAATAAAAAAATAAAAAAACATCCTATAGAATAGGGAGTCGTTAATTAGTTTCTCGAAGGTGACACACTTACTATTTTTGGAACTTTCCACCAAGTGTTTCTTTTTCCTTAATTTTAGGCATGTGCATCATAAACCCTAATTGGTCTAGATTTATATAATGGATGACCCTAGAGCTCATTTGCACATTTGATCTTGGAGCTCTAGTATTCCTAAGGATATCAAAGAGCCTTAGGTGGAGTTTGTGATGCTTTTTTGGGTGAGTTTTTCTTTGTCGTCATTTATTGCTTTTTCTGGGAGAGTGTTGTTTTGCTTATTTCTTTTCATAATTGTTGGAGTTTTAATGTATATTAGCTTGTACAAGTGTTGGTTTGGTCAGTCGTTCACCTTTTGCTAGTGCTTTATTAGTTTTCTTATTTTTTCTCGTTAGTGGTCTTCATTTCTGTGAATCTCCATGCATGTTTGTTTTTCCTTTTGCATGTTGATATTCAAGAAATTTTTTTGCATTGATATATCCATACTAAGTCAAATATGCACTTCAACTTGCAACATCATTAAGATCTGCTTATTTTCCACACTGTTATCGGGTAGATATGTTCATTCCTGGTCAGTGTTTGCCTTGTCTAGCTGGGCATTGCACAAGTTCAAGGCTCAAGCTCTCATCTTGGCCCCTAATACTACGTAATGTATAGTATATAGCTAGCCCAACTATGCATTACACAGTTCCACGGCTTAAGCCCATTCCTTGGCCACTGAGACGGTGCAATGCATAGTCTCCACCTCAGTCTACCTAGGTAGAACTATGTCTCTAGCCTCAAGCTACACCACTGACTGTTGATACCACGTAATGCACAGTTCAGGAAGCCAATATCCCTCCTTCACCTCAAGAATTGTGCATTTTTACTAGTCAGTCCATTAGTTGCTGTTGTGATCTTGCTTTGTAATTTGTAAGTTGATTTGATGAAGCTAATTTGTATTTGCCATGAGTGCATTTTCCTCCTACAAGTGTTTCATTTGTTGAGAACTTATCTTCATTAGTCACTGACATCATGGAACCAAAGAGATCCACTTCAAAGGATACCACATAAAATAGTACCGAGGAGGTAGTTGAGATTATTCAATGAACTTGCCAGTTTATGCAGATACTCAACTGTTTATAGAAAAGCAATCATATATCACATGGCAAAAAGTGAATGAATTATTCTTAGAAAGAAGCTTCAAGGAATACCTTGAAGATTGGCAGGTGTATATTAATGTCCAAAAGTAAGGGTTACATAAGGTTGCATGCATGTATCTGACTTTCCCATGTGCAGACATTTTCAACTAGATTGTTTCTCATACAAATCTAAAGACTATGACTTTGAACAATGCTAGTAGAGAAACGCTTTCTTCTTTTCTGGTAGAAAACTATCATCTCATGTACCATTTTCCGAGCCAGAATCGCTCATGGATTATTACTTCTATGCGACAAATAGCTACTTGAGCACTGAGGATATTGTTAAAGGTTGGGTGAAATAGCCAACAAAGTTTTGTCAGACACCCATCAACACTTACAAGAAAAAATATCTCAGGAGGGCCTATCAACTCTTGATAGTTCTATGTTGCATAATCTATAGTCAGCAGAGCATTGAGACCTTCCATGAAGGGTGGACATTCTTACTAAACCAAGTTGTGAATGAAAGTAAACCATTCAATTGGCCAAACTTGTTAGATCAATAGCTTAAGATCCATGTATCCAACGTCCCAAATCCTCCCAAGGGTGGGAATGCTAGATTTTACATGTTTGCATATCTATTGGATGCAATCTATGCACACGATGCTTTCTCTGGCATGAATTGGACTTGGAAACCATGAGGCCCTGCCATGCACATTTATTGCAAGCTACTTTAAGAGTGTAGTCACAAAGGAGTAATGGATAAGATAACTGATCACTTACCCATTCCATTGTATAAGTTGATCTTCGAGGAAGAGCCACCTTACATGTTACGTGAGGTAATGGAAGTAGTGTTAGAGATAGAAGATTGGTTTGCATCACCGGATGGCAATTTCCTCAAGGTGTTTGACAGAAAAAAGTATCTACATATTTTACTGAGGTATGCCACTGATAATTTAGTCATGCAAGAAGTTGCATACCATCTCTCCACAGGGTTGTTAGCAACTTTGCACAAGAAGAAGAAATGCCCTTGGCCAACTCTTTTTATGCGAATTAGATTGTAAGAGATCAAGAATTTGAAAGTCACGGATAACGAAAGAAAGGTGATATAAATTTTTTCATTCGGTACTCTAGACTTCAATCCGTATGATCCCCAGAATATTTACTGAGACCACTATGTGAGGATTCATTTCTAGTGGATAAGTGGGACCTTTCACTAGATAGAGGAGGAACCATGGAAGAATTGTTATAATGCCTCCAAGTCTAGTGAGCATGTATATTTTGTAGGAACTTCATAGGTTACTCAGCAGAAATAAATCACTCTAGAGGAAGTACCAACAGAAGAGTGGAATATAGTGCACGATAAGGGAAAGAGGAAAGTTTTGCATAGTCTAGGAGGAAAGCGAAGCCACAAGATGAAAGAAGACCCAACCTTATTTAAAGCAGCCATATCAGTAGAGAAGAAGAGGAAACAAAGGATGCAGGAAGCATAACAGAAGTAGAGGGAAGAACGAGAGTGGAAGAGATTGGAGGAATAAAGGCAGAAGAAGGAAGAAGAATAAAGGAAAAGAGTAGAATAAGAAGAAGCCACACGAAGAAAAGCTGAAGAAAAAGTACATAACCAACAACTAGAGGAGGAGAAAGAATATGTAGGACAAGGAGATTGCTCAAGGGATTGAGGAGTTGGTTAAGTTTCAAGACATGGAGGAGGAAATAGAGCCATAGAATCAAGATGCTAACCTGATGCCAAGTACACAAAAGGTCACCATTCATTCTCCCCATCGTCCAACAGATCAAGCTCCAAGCAAGGAAGAGGAAATTATCCCTCTTAACGATGGTTTGGTTATGGATACGTATAACCTGGCTTATGAGGAGCTTTAGAAAAATATTGTACAAGCACATAAGAAGCATTTTCTGGATGAACTAACCACTGAGTCATACACTTGTTCCCACCAAAGTGACCTTACCCCACTCTATGCGTTATTACAGCTAAGGCACATCATCAAACCCATTGCATCAGAAACTGGGCCATATTACAGATGGGACACCTACACCAAATGCTGTGAGGTATAATTGGGACTTCATATCAGGGAGATCCCCTGAATGTGGGTAGTTTCAACACTGTCAACATTTCTTGTGCTAGAAGGAGGGCTAGATGACAAGATATGCCCACGAAGTATGTTTGAACTTTCCGTATCTTTAATGGATTCTTCCCAAATCTTAAACCTGACATGTTTTTCCAGAACCAAAAATTTGAAAGTTTCCATGAGAATAATGAATGACGTATCAAATATGAAATTTGATGGTGAGGTTGGAACAACCATTCTCGAGAACACCGCTTCTTTTTTCAAATTTTGCACTAAACATAATATTCATTGGGAGGATATTGCGTACATGTTATTCATCCTCACGTTTGAAGTGCACATAAAGGAATGGTGTTACACATTTCCAGTCGCTTCCATTCACTCTTTCAAACATCTTGTCAAGGAGATTTACTGTGCCTTTGATAGGTATGATTATAAATATTTTTTCAAGAAAATCATGCAATTGTGAAAAGCACTTGATCAATCTATTAATGATTTTCATGATCGTTTCATTCATTTTTGTTTTGAATTTTCTGAAGATGATATTGATTCGAACTTGATGAAAGAGAAAATCGAATTTCTTGATTATATTTTGATGAATCCATAAGAATATGAGTCTTTCAAAAGTCTCCTAACATACCTCGGTTATCCAGCTCCTAAATTTGGGAAGAACAAACTTGCTATTCCAAATGACTCTTCATCTTCTCCTCATCAAACAAATCCATTTCCATAGGTTGAGGTGGGAGAACTTGAGAGTTCATTCATTGATTTACCACCATCCTGCCACCCCAAGTATTTAGGATTTTAGTGTAGGTTTGGAATGTGAATTTGATGTTTGTAATGATGTTCTATCTCCTCACCCTCCATCCATTGATTCATTTAGTCCCCCTGATTGTGAGTTGTTTGGTTCACTTGTTTCAATTGTTTCCATTGATGTTCATGAGGATCTAGTTCAAGATGGAGTTAGTGTTGAGCAAACAAAACCCGCGATATAAATTATGATGACCATGTGTGGGAATCTATTGCTAAACAAGAATATGTGATGAAGGTTGATTTTTCTCCTTTTGCACCTCTCCCTCATTATCCTGACATATTCCACGATTCTGTCATTCCTGTTGAATCTTCAAAGAATCAATTTTTGATGATGTTATTCTGATCACACTCAAAATACGTGGAATGTCAGTTTTGTATCTGAATGTGGAGATGAAAAAGATTATCTTCTTGATCTCTCCAATCCATCATTTGATCGTTGTGAAGAAATAAAGGGTGAAATTTCTTCTTTTCAATGTTCCCCTCTTTATAATTCATCAGATCATGAGGATGCCTCTGTTTTTTATCCTTAATTTTTTTTATCATGGTTGTCGTGATATTTTCACTAATTCATCTAATCACAACTTTGATTTTTTTGTTGTTGATATTTCTAAGCCACTATTTTTTGATGATCTACTTTCTAATGTTTTGGAACTTTCGAAATCTATCGAGGCACTTCAGCCCAAGTTGATGGTTATGTCAGGTTCTCGCAGCCTTAAGACCAGTCCCAATCCTGATTAGAATAGCATTGTATCTTTCACGACTCCTCATCACAATTCCACACAAATTGAAAATCAATTTGTATCTCAATTTTTGCATCCTCCATCTGATTTGCATGATCCTATCACTCCATCTTTGGAGGATTCATACCCGAAGAGCCCTGTTGTGAAATGTAATTTTTCTTCTTTCTTTATGTTCTCCCAATTTGAAAGTTCAAAATATTGTTCTTGCTTATCATATTTTCGCAATTTGTTCGAACACCATAATGCTTCCACTGAGTGTTTTGCATGCACTTTTCTTTTGTATTTATCTATGTGTAGTTTCAAACTTCGAATGTTATGACATGTATCTCTCTATCTTTCTTACTTGTTGTTATGTTTGAACATCTTTTTTGAGATACATTCCCTCGCCTACATAGGTCATCCAATGCATCAATGGTTACACTGGAAGTTTCATTTTATGTAGGCCTGACCTATTCTCGATTATTTAGAAGTAAGGGTAGTTTGTTTGTTTGTTTTCTTTGTTTCATTTTGGTTTTGATTTACCTTCTGCTCTTTTTTGTTTTTCTTTTGTTTTTGTTTTTGTTTTTGTTTTTGTTTTTGTTTTTGTTTTTGTTTTGTTTTGTTTTGTTTTGTTTGTTTTGTTTGTTTGTTTGTTTGTTTTGTTTGTTTGTTTTGTTTTGTTTTGTTTTGTTTGTTTGTTTGTTTTGTTTGTTTGTTTGTTTGTTAACCTGTTTGTTTTTTGTTGTTTTTTGTTTTTGTTGTTTTTTGTTTTTTTTGTTTTTTGTGTTTTGTTTTTTGTTTTTTGTTTTTTGTTTTTTGTTTTTTGTTTTTTGTTTTTTGTTTTTTTTTTTTGTTTTTTTTTTGCATGATGCCGTGTTTGGTTTCCGAAGCAAGCATGGTGAAGTTTAAGAGAAAGTCATGCTACTGTAAATGCTCGGTTATCTCCATTGGCAGAATTTTGAGGTCTAAAATGGGCCTCCTAAGGAAATTATAAAATAATAGTGGAAATAATAAAATAAGATTAGATTACATCATCAAATTTTAGAGGAAAAAAAGAAAAAACAATTTTTTTTTTTAACTCATATTTTCAACTTGTCTCCTTATGAGTTTACTCAAATTTTGAGCGGGAACACTCGTTGCATGAAGAATTTGATTCCTCATCCAAGGACTACCCATGTTTCATACTTTCGATGGACCCCACTACACGAAAAATGAGAAATACATGAAAAACGTGATTGCAATCACAATTTTTCATGTATTTCTCATTTTGCGTGTAGTAGGGTCCATCAAAAGTATGCAACATGGGTACTCCTTGGAAGAGAAATACAATTTTGCATCCAACGAGTAATCCCACTCAACATTTGAGTAAAACCTTAGGGAGATAAGTTGAAAATAGAAGTTGAAAGAATAATTTTCTTATTTTATTATTTTTTAATCTTTTTCCTTTTTCACCCCAAAAATGGTGAATCATCCCCCATGGTTGACATCATCATCTTGAATCCTATTGGTTCTTATAAAGTTTATTTTGGTTGTACATTTTTATTAGGAGGCCCATTTTAGACCTCAAAATTTATTTAATGTTTAATCCCTCTCATTGTGTGAATCTTGCAATTTTTTGTCGATGATACCCTAATGGAAAATATGTTCTTTTTCAGAGAAAACCGTAGTGGAATCACAATGCTTAAATCTATAACTAGCATCACCTACTCTAGTCGGTTTTATAATTTCTGATTCCTTGTTAACTAAGTCGAGTAGAGTAAGGAGGGGATTAAATTTTAACAAGTATGTTAGAGGTGCATAAATATCCTTCTTTGAAGGGACAACCTCTTCTACTCTCAAAAGTAGGGATCCCTCTTTTACCTCATTAAATCAATAAGTGCATATGCACAGCTCTACGAACAAAATGAAAAAATGAAAAAAATATAATAAAAGGCGAAAGTAGAGAAAGGCTTCCTGCATAGAGAGGTGAAGCAAGAAACTCCGTCAGGGTACTATTCAGGCTCGTTTGCAGCGGAGTAATGTTTGTGTCCCTAAAGTGAATCCATCGGGGTACTTTCAAGGCCTGCTAGCAGTGGAGCAATATCAGATATGAAAACTAAGACTCCGACGATTTGTTTACTTGTATATCTATATACTGCTCATTCCCAATCGAAACAACTAAGTTTGACTTGGCTTGGTTAAGTGTGTCATCAATGAAGAGAATGGTAGAGACTATATGTTTAACTTAAGCTAAGTAAAGAAGCTATGGCAATCAATGAACTGAACAATACTTCTTGAAGAGTTAGACCTGTTTTGCATGAGAAAAGATCCATACAGAGAGCTGGAGTTCTACCAGTGTGTCGACAATTGTTGTAGCTGCTACAATCACGCTCCAAATTTTTTCCCATGCTTTAATTTTGGAGCTTTCCTTCTGTCCATAGGAGCTTATCTTTTACTGTCATCAAGTATTCATGATATGAAAAAATACTTATTTCTCCATGCTTTTCTTGTGATGTACCGATCTCGGTTTGATATCTTTCAAACAAAAACTAAATCTTGACTTGACCTTATAGCATTGTTGGGCTTGCCTCCAGAAACTGCGGAAACTTGGAAGGAAGGCCAACCTTGCCCCCATAAATTGTGTAGCTATTCTTGGCAAGCCAACCTTGAGCCTGAAAATTGTGAAAGTCTGGATTGAAGCCCAACCTTGATGATGGAAATTGCACAAAGCATCTCAACAACTCAGAAATTGCATAATGCACTAAGTCAATAAGTTTCCTAGTCCTCGAGAATTGTGCAATCATTCTTGGAAGTGTGCATGCAAGTTTCCTGAAAAAGAAAAAAACAAGAATGCAAAAAGCATCCCTAGAAAATAGGGAGTCATTAATTAGTTTCTTGAAGGTGACACACTTAATGTTGATTTTTCCTTGATTTTAGGCACATGTGTCATAAACCCTAATTGATCTAGATCTATATAATTTAGGCCCTGAGAGTTGATTTTCACATTTGATATTGGAGCTCTATCATTCCCAAAGAGATCAAGGAGCCTTTAGTGGAGTCTACAACACTTTTCTGAGTGAGTTTTTCTTTTGTCGTCTTTTGTTGCTTTTTCCTTCGCTTTTTGTCATTTGGCTTCTGTGAGTGTTGTTTTTCTAGGATCTTTTCATGGTTCCTGGAATTTTAATGTAACTAGGTTGTAAAAATGTTGTTTTGGTTGGTTGTTCACCTTTTACAGGCGTCACATTAGTTTTCTTTTTTTTTCCAATTAGTGGTCGTCATTTCGAAGACTCTCCATGCATGTTTGTTTTTCCTTTTGTATGTTGATATTCTGTATTTGTTTTGTGCTAATTTATCGACACTTAGTCAAATATGTACTTAAACTTGCACTATCATTCACATCTACTTGTTTCCCACACTCTTACTGGGAAGATATTCTCATTCCTTGGTTAGTGTTTGCATTGTCTACCTGGGCATTGCGCAAGTCCAAGTCTTAAGATCTTATATTGGACTCTAAGACTGCACAATGTGCAGTACCTAGCTGGACCAAATGTGCCTTTCACATTTCTAGGGCTCAAGCCCATCCCTTGACCACTAAGACTACGCAATGTGTAGTATCCATCTTAGTCAACCTAGGTTGAACTATGCATTGCGCATTATCTAGCCTCAGGATGCACCACTGGCTGCTAAGACTACACAATGCACAATTTAGGCAGCCAATATCCCTCATTCACCTCAAGGATTGCATAATTTTCCTAGTCATCCCACTGGTTGCTGCTGTGATCTTGCTTTGTAAGTTGATTTGTTGAAGCTAATTTGTCTTTTCCATGAGTGCATTCTCCTCCTACAGGTGTTGCAGTTGTTGAACACTTCTCTTCATCAGTCACTGCCCTCATGGAACCAAAAAGACCTGCTTCAAAGGATACCACAAAAATCAATACTGAGGAAGCAGTTGAGATTACACCAATGAAATTTCCAATTTACACATATACTCAATTCATTATAGAAATTGAATCAAATATCACATGGAAGAAAGTGAATGAAGAATTCTCAACAAGAAGCTTCAAAGCAGACCTTGAAGATCAACAAGTGTATATCAATGTCCAGAAGTCAGAGTTACATAAGGTTGCATGGAGGTATCTGGCTTGCCCATGTGTAGACATTATCAGTTGGATAGTTTCTCATACAGATCCAAAGACTATAACTTTGAAAAATGTTAGTGGACAGAGGCTTGATTCTTTTCTAGTAACAGACTATCATCTCATGTACTATTTTCCTTAGCCAGAATTGCTCATGGATTCTTACTTCTATGCGACAATCAACTACTTGAGAACCAAGGATATTGTTAAAGTCTGGGTGAAAGAGCCAAAAATGTTCCTTTAGACACCAACCAACATCTACAAGACAAAATATCTCAGGAGAGCCTATCAGCTCTTGATAGTTCTATGTTGCAGAATCTATGGTTAGCAAAGCACTGAGACCTTCCCTAAAGGGCAGGAATTCTTAGTGAAATTGGTTGTGAATGAAGGTAAACCATTCAACTGGTTATACTTGTTCGCTCGACAACTGAAGATCCATGTAGCCAACGCCCTGAATCCTCCCAAGGGTGGGAAAGTTAGATTTTACATGTTTTCATATCTATTGGATGCAATCTGTGCACACAATGCATTCCATGGCATGAATTTTGTTAGTGTCAGTCTTTACAGCCTTCCACTAGCGATCAAACATGCTCTCACAAAGTGGTCTTAGGGTGTCAAAGTCAAATTTTGTCATTTCAGCGAGTCTTCAAGTAAAATTTGGTCATTAGGTATTAGGTCTAGGATTTGTTTTCACTCCTCCCAAAGTCTTCCAAGTATTGTTTCATGTCACCATTCGGCTGAGTGTACCATCATTCAAAGAGTTGTCATCATTATTTTGTGTTCCAATGGGTCATTTTACACCTTGTTTATGCTTCAGTTGTGCTTAGATGAGGCTCATTTCCCTCTTCTAGGGTTTTGAAGGTAATTTTTCTTGGATGGTCAAATCATAAACAAAAACTTGTATCTTGATGCTCATACACCTTCCCATATCCTTAATATACCTTATTAAACACTTCCCATCACTGATATCCCTCAAATTCATCATTTTCCCACAAACCCTAGCCTATTGCTACAATTTGACACTTTTCTAGGTTAGGCTTGTGTTTTTCCCTTTTGGACTCCTTCCCCTCACTCAATCCTTGAACTTCCACTTTCTTATGCTTCCTAACACCCCTCCCTACTTCCCAAAATTTTCTCAAGAAATTAGAAGTCCCTCATCCCCTTCACCTCCCTTCATTTCTACAAATCCCCTGTTCCACACATCAGGATAGGTTTTATTCAAATGATGATTTTGAGCAAGAAAAGATGAATTTGACAAAAGTAAGAGAGGTTTTTGTCCAACATAGACCCAACAAGAAAAAAATCCTTCATTTTTTACATAGGTCTCATGTTTTGGGAGAAATGTCCAAACAATAAGCTGCCACAGGAGAGTTGCTACACTTCTGGAGTGACCTTGGGAAAATAACTTTTTCTCCTAGATGGAATGACCAAACCAACTAACCTAACAAAACTACAAGCCTCTCCATTGGCAGTTTCATGTTTTAGACACCTTGAATGTTATGAATTTTGTGAACTAGTGGAGAGAGTCCAATTTCACCATGAACTAGCTAGACTTTTTGTAGCCCACTTGCACAACAATGAAGTGACTCTTGCTGGCATGACTTTCACAGTGTCACCATAAATCATTTCAGATGCCACCAGGATTCCTAATGTTGGTGAGAAATGGTATAAGGCTAAGGACTTGGATGAGCATTATTATGAGCCTTACATTAAACCTTAGCACAGAAGTCAGGTGAAGAAATTTTTCCCTTTCAAATTTCTAGAGAACAGGTATATCCCCTTGATGAGGGTCATCATCAAATATTTCACTTGTGAGGGCATATTTTTCAGGTTGTACACTTACCATATCAGACTCCTCATGCACTTTACAAGGGTAAAAATGTTGAACATCCCATACTTTTTGTTTAGAAACATTGATATGATGGCTTACCTTGTGCAGAAGAAGCCATACCCTCAACAGATGAACAACATCTATCACTACTCCTTAATCAAGATTATTTTTCTTCACCATCTTAGTCTCCTCAACATCCCTTGGGAGAATTTCATTGCTCGTGACATGTTTAGGGGACCCCAAATTCCTCTATCCATGGTTCAAGAAACAGGTGAGCCTTCTAGTCATGTGGAAACAGGAGAAGAAACCAAGGAGACAAAAATTGCTGAGGTGCCAGTATACTTGACATATCAAAGAGGTACAAGGAAATTGTTTGCAACTAATAGGCAAGTGTTTGCTCCACAAGATGTGGAAGGGACCTTGACTTCTTCATCAACCCATAGGCAAATGCTATCTCCATAGGATGTGGAAGGGGCTTTGCCTTCTTCATCGACACAGCAGGTACAAATACAATAGTTGAACAAAGGGAAGGAAAAGGTACAAGAAGAAGACTTGGATGATGAGAAAGAAAGAAAGTTTGAGTTGGAAGAACATGATGAGCCTGAGCAGCTTGATACTGAGATTATTGATTTAGAAGCTCAAGAGAGGGAAAATATCAAAGACATCATCATTCAAGAGAAGGAAGCTTAGATACAAGCCTTGATAGACAACCTACAAAGAGCCAAGTTTGTCATCACATACTTGGAGTAGGAGAACAAATAATTGAGTTAAAAACAAGTCCTCATGGATCTAGAAGTACTAAAAGCAAAGTGGCAAAGTGACAAAGAGACTCATGTCACTTTGACTCATATCGAGCAAGAAATTGAAAAGGATAGGGAGACTTGGCTTGAAAGATTCAATCTACATCCTGAGGAGCTAATTAAGAAGGCCAACAGGGATAACAAAATGCATAGACACATGGCATATCACTACATGACCCGCAATAAGATTTGCAATATGAAAATAAAAAAGATGAAGGCTAGGTTAAGGAGGGTTTTACAAGGCAAAAAGGAGGAGGATAGACTTAAGATGTTGGCTGAAGGCTCCTTGGCTAATCAAAGCACTTGATGGTGGTGCTTCATTCCAATTTTGGGTACTTTCTAAGAAAATTTTGTCATTTTTGATTTTTTGGAATTCAATACACAAAAAAACTGTCTAGAAGCACAGCGCCACCGGCACTGTGCTTTTTCTAGGGGCGCCCAATGGACAAATGGCTTGCATTTTTGGATTCAGGGCATCAAGGACATGCACCCTAGCAATTTTCAGAATTTGTGGAGCAAAACTAGTCCACTAGAAGGTCCAAAAACACTCCAAAATTGACCTTTCTGCCAGTTTTTGGACACACAGAAGCAACCTTGGGAGAATCAACTTTGGAGGGGTCAAATGAGCTCCAAATGAAAAAATTCTAGGTTTTCTAGAAAGTAGACTTGAATACATTTCCAATGAGCTATCCTGGGATAAATGTGGATGATGTGAAGGCCTCCAAACGTGGCCTGAAAGTGGCGCTATGTGTAGGACGAGTGGCACTGTGTGTAGGGCAATTTGGCTTAGGATGCCTATTTTGCCAATTTTAGACTATTTTCATGATTTATCTCTCATGATGGATGATTCACTGATGTAATTAATGTCATGAATTGTAAATATTATGGTCAAACACTTGTAGATGGTAGATTCATTAGATTAAAAGTGGTTTTGAGGGTAATGTATCAGTTTCCCTTCTTTTAGAGGCAAGTTGATTGGTTGCCTAGATTCTAGATCCTTGTTTAGAAATGGTTGAAACAGCTCCTCTTCTCATGTTTTCGACCCCTAATGGTTAGGATGAGTGATTTGGATGTCTATATCATGTATTCTCTTTGTCATTTGAAAGGGTTGGATTCAGCTGGATGCTCATGTACTGAATATACATCATCTTATAGTAGTTTGGTAGGAAACTAAATAAAGTTGCAGCTATTTTCATGGGATCCATGTGGTATGGCCTTTAGCATGAGTTTCTTCTTCTGTTATTATGTTTCATGTTTTTCATATATGCCTCTCTCATGTAATTGCTTCTAATTGGATGTTTTCAAGATATGTGGAATCCATTAAGTTTTGATGCTTTGCCTTGGGAAAACACAATTATTTCATTTCTTTTCTATTGTTTAAGAAGGATTCATGACCTTCTCATGCCCTTCTTAGCTCCTCACCAGTATATCACTTCACCTCATCAAGCCTAAGGTGCTAAAGCTTATGCCTACCTTGCCCCATAGAACATCCTACAATTCTGAGTTAGTTTCCCAGACCTAAATTGCCCAGCTCCTCCTAATCTGGCAAAACACCAACAAAACCTATCAAAAACTTTGAGATACTATACCTAGCATAAAATCTTGTTCCTGATCTAGTTATCTTGGTTAAGATCCATAAGAAGATAGCCCTCTCTTGGCATGGTAGGGCTAGCTACCAGGCTAAGCTTGGTTTGTGGTTACCCTGGAATTGCCTTCCTTCAGCCATAGGTCAATCTAGGTGATAACAAAGTGGACTTGGACACCATGAGACCCTATCATGCACATTTATTGCAAGTTTCTTTTAGAGTGAAGCCAGAGAAGAGTAATAAAGAAGCTAATTGATCACTTCCTCATTTCATTGTATAAGTTGATATTTGAGGAAGAGCCACCTTGAATGTCAAGTGGGGAAATGGAAGCAATGTCGGAGATATCATATTGGTTTTCCTCATCGGATTTTACCAAGGTATGCCATTGATAAGTTAGTCATGCAAGAAGTTGTGTATAATATCTCCACAGGGTTGTCAGCACCTTTTCACAAGGAGAAGAAATCCACTTGGCCAACTCTTTCTATGCAAATCAGATTGTATGAGATCAATGATTTGAAATTCATGGATACCAAAGGAAAATCAATAGAAGAGTTTGCATTTGGTACTCTGGACTTCAATCCGTACGATCCCTAGAATGTTTGTAAAGACCACTATGCAAGGATTCATTTCCAGTGGCTAAGCAAGACCTTTCACTAGCCAGAGGAGGAACCACCGAAGAATTGCTACAATGCCTCCAAGTCCCATGATCCGGTCAGTTTTGTAGGAACTTCACAGGTTACTCCAAAAAAAGAAATCACTCAAGCGGTAGTACCAATGGAAGAGAGCAATCCAGTGCGCGAGAAGGGAAAGAGGAAATTTGTGCATAGTCTAGGAGGAGAGCGAAGCCACAATATGAAATCAGACCCAATCATTCTTAAAGCAGCCATAGCAACATATAAGAAGAGGAAACAAAGGATGCAGGAAGTAGAAAAGAAAAAGAAGGAAGAATGAGAGTGGAAGAGATTCGAGGAAGAAAGGCAAAAGAAGGAAGAAGAATAAAGGTGAAGAGTATAATAGGAAGAAGCAACATGAAGACAAGCCTAAGAACAAGAACATAACCAATAGCTAGAAGAGGAGAACAAGCAGATGTAGGACAAGGAGATCACTTAAGAGATTGAGTAGTTGATTGATATTCAAGACATGGAGGAGGAACCAAAGCTAGAGAATCAAGATGTCAACCTGATTCCAAGTACACAATAGTTCACCATTCAGTCTTCACATCCTCCAGTAGAGAAAGCTCCAAGCGAGGAAGAGGAAATTATCCCTCTTGATCACTATCTAGTTATGGACAAGAATTTTATATATAAGCATCAAGAACTACTCAAGCGTTGAGGACAACACTTCTGGGAGGAGAGGGGCATGTTAGGCCCCTATACTACTAGTGTAACCCCTTATTGTTATTAGTACAACCCCCTCGAAGAGGCTTATTTCTAAGGCGTTCATCTATCTCTTCTATCTTTTTGTGAGCTGGTTTCATAACATTTGGTATGAGAGCTTTGGATTCTAGGTTTTCGCTGCTCCAAACAGGTTATTGTGGAATTTTTGCTATATTGCTTTTTTTGCAACGTTTCAGAAGTGAAAAAAAAAAACCCCATTTGAGAAGAACTCGAGCCGAACCTCAGGTTTGAATTTTATATCTTGTCTCGCTATATTTTTGGAGATATAATCTGAGGAACTTAGGGTTTTTGTAGACCCTTGAATTACATTCCAAATAGGTCATCATGGAGATTTCGCTACAACTTTGTTTCTGAGACGTTTCAGAAGTAGAAAAAAAACAATTTGAGACGCAATCTTTCTAAACTGCGGCTTCGAATTTCAGATCATGTCTCACTATATTTTCAGAGATATAATCTGAGTAAGTTAGGGTTTTTCGAGACCCCTGAATTACATTCCAAATAGGTCGCCTTGGGAAAATCCTCATAAAGTTCGCTCTGCGCATCAGATTGAAATTGCATAAGAAGTTTCAGAAAGAGGACTTCCTGTAGTTTTTTGTATATCAGTTTTAGGTACTAAGGTTGAAACATTGACACGTGGAACTTCATCCAAGTTCACTCTACCAAACCAGTATATAATCAGGGCTTCATGAGAGATTTGACATAACACTTCCTTGCAGAACCCAATCTTGATCAGACTTGCAGCATTAGAAAGAGAATGCAGAGAACTACCATAGGAATAATTTTCAGAACTTGGAGATATGAAATTACAGATTTATAGTTGTTTCAAGATTGAGCTCCTAAAATCAAGAAAAGGCGATATGAGGAAGTTTGATGGCAAGGATCCGGTAAATTGGATACTACAGATGGAGCAATATTTTGATCTACATGGTGTACCACTGTTACAAAAGGTATGTATTGCATCTCCATATTTAGAACTGGATCAATTCTTATGGCATAAAGGGCTTTGTTCTCCTAAACAACTTGTTACGTGGTCAATTTTCACAGAGGAAATGATAGCACATTATGAGGATACAAAGAGAAACACCTTCTTTAGAGCAACACCACAACAATTGGAAGAAAAAAGAGAAAAA